>JAACYP010018994.1:0-17299 GCA_011076525.1 Nettapus auritus | reverse complement strand
ACTTACTGAGGGTACACTCAATGCCCTCATCCAGATCATCGATGAAGATGTTAAAGAGGACTGGCCCCAGCACTGAGCCCTGGGGAATGCCACTAGTGACTGGCCTCCAACTGGATTTAACTCCATTTACCACGACTCTTTGGGCCCAGCTATCCAGCCAGTTTCTAACCCAATGAAGCGTGCGCCAGTCCAAGCCAAGAGCAGCCAGTTTCTTGAGGAGAATGCTGTGGGAAACGGTGTCAAAAGCCTTGCTGAAGTCAAGGTAGACCACATCCACAGCCTTTCCCTCATCCACCCAGCGCGTCACTTTGTCATAGAAGGAGATCAGGTTCGTCAAGCAGGGCCTACCTTTCATAAACCCATGCTGACTGGGCCTGATCACCTGCTTGCCCCGCAAGTGCTGCGTGATGACTCTCAAGATAATCTGCTCCATGAGCTTCCCTGGCACTGAGGTCAAACTGACAGGCCTGTAGTTTCCCGGGTCAGTCCTCCGGCCCTTCTTGTAGATGGGCGTCACGTTTGCTAGCCGCCAGTCAACTGGGATCTCCCCCGATAGCCAGGACTGTTGATAAATGATGGTAAGCAGCTTGGCCAGCTCCTCTGCCAGTTCTCTCAGTACCCTCGGGTGGATCCCATACGGCCCCATCGACTTGTTTACATCCAAGTGCCGTACCAGGTCACCAACCATTTCTTTGTGGATAGTGAGGGCCACAACCTGCTCCCTATCCCCTTCCACCAGTTCAGGGTACTGGGTATCCAGAGAACAACCGGTATTGCCGCTAAAGACTGAGGCGAAGAAGGCATTAAGCACCTCCACCTTTTCCTCATCTCTTGTAACTAAGTTTCCCCCTGCAACCAGTAAAGGATGGAGATTCTCCTTAGTCCTCTTTTTTGTGTTGATGTATTTATAAAAATGTTTTTTGTTGTCTTTAACAACAGTAGCCAGATTGAGCTCCAGATGAGCTTTGGCCTTTCTAATTTTGTCCCTGCACCACCTCACAACATTCTTGTACTCCCCGAGTGGCCCGCCCTCTTTTCCAAAGATTATAAACCCTCTTTTTTCTCTTATGCTCAAGCCACAATTCTCTATTCATCCAGGCCAGTGTTCTTCCCCGCCAGCTCATCTTTGGGCACATGGGGACAGACCGTTCCTGCGCCATTAAGATTTCCCTCTTGAAGAGCGCCCAGCCTTCCTGGACTCCTCTGCCCTTCAGAACCGCCTCCCAAGGGACTCTACCAACCAGTGTCCTCAGCAGCACAAAGTCAGCCCTCCGGAAGTCCAATACAGTGGTTTTACTGGTCCCCTTCCTGGCCTTGCCAAGAATAGAGAACTCCACCATTTCGTGGTCAACTCCACCATTTCGTTGTCAAAGAAGTCTGAGGGAAGTACAAGACAATATTTGTAGCATTTTGAGGAAAAATATATGTATTTATATGTATATATAAAATCATCCTTTCTTTAAAAAAAAAAAAAAATAAGAAGAGGAAGAAAGATGCAATATTATTTTCATATCTCAAATCAAGATTATTTCCAAACTTTCAGGCTTATTGTACTGGGTGCAAGTGCACTGGCAGTAGGCTTCTGGGCTCCTCTCTGAGGAGAGGCTGGGCTGCCCTGTGCCAGATAGCCATGGCCCTACTGTAGGGTACAGCTTGGTCCAGCAGACCAAATGGTCATATCTCAAGGAAAAGAATTTAAGAAAAGGAAGAAAATGTCTGACAGTCAGCGGAGGAGGGGAAAACAGTGTGAGAAATGGCAGAGGGAGCAAGCAAGGCTAGCGGAGAAAAGATGCTCAGTGGTGACAGAGAAGACACCCCCTGAAAAGGCTGCAGACAACTAAGGACCTGTTCAGAAGCAGAGGAAGAGCCTAAGAAGGAAGAAGCGGCGGAGAGAAGCCACTGCATCTTGATTGCACTTCAACAAGGCACTTCACCACTTGTTGCCTTTCTGAAGTGTGTGAATGTATGTGAAATAGGGAGAGTGTCTGTTCCTTTACAGGTATCTCGTCCAAGACTATTTTCAATGTAATGAGAAATAATAAGGAAGGGAGGAAGTTGTAAACAAGAACACACAGGGACACAAACCTGACCAATGAAAAATAAGGGTGGAAGTGATGGGAATCAAACCTGCTTATCCTCCCATGATAGGACATGGGATAGGGTGAGAAGGCTTGCTGCATCAAGGTTATCTGATCCGGGACCTGGTCTGTAGGGAAACTAAGGGGAAAAGGGAAGCCAAAACAAGAATATACCGACAAAGACATGACAAAACAATCACAGAGACAATGACAAAAACCATGCTCCCAGTCACACTGGCTGATGGGCTATGGAGAAACTACAGGAGCCGTTTCCACAAAGATCAGCCCTGGCTTGGTACAGATGGTAGAGCTGTGAACAAGGGGCCTGGGCTGCAAGGGGTGCAGGGATGGGCAGAGCTCTGCAAACCCTTGAGGGACATGCAGGGGAAGGAGAGCAGTGAGGTGCAGAGCGGGGGCTGTCAGAAAGGGGGATAAAGGGGTGTTTTGTGTGTAAAATGGGGCTGTCAGCACGCCTGTCTGGAAGAGCCCTGTGCCTGATCTATCTTAAAAAAATATTTTCTTACCCATCTTCTCCATGTTCTCACTGTCTTGTTCGTCTGTGAGCAACAGGGATTCATTGCCAGCGCCTGCAGACCAGTGTGAGGGGATAGGTGCCAGAGTCTGGAGCCAAACCATGGTGGACAACCTGGACTGTGGTGCCAGTGACTAGAGCCAATGGAGTCTTGGCACTAGTTACTATGGTGTGTGTGTGAGGTCTATAACCCCCAGCCCCTGGGATGGGAATGGTGTGTGTCTCCAGACCAGCTCTGGGGCCAGGGTTCTGTGCTGGTGGCTGGGTCAGGACAAGGGATCACTGCTCCTGGGCCCAGTGCCAGCTCTGGGGACAGCACCTGCCTTTGCCCACTCCGGGGCATGCTTGGGGGTGCCGGTGTGTGTGCTGGCAAACTGTGAGCAGGCCCAGCCAGGAAGCCAGGGCCTGGGGCCAGGCTGTGGCATCACAGGCAGCCAGGGAACCTGTGCTGGGGGCTGCAAGTGTGGGTGCCAATGGGTTGGGTGCATAGGTGCTGGTGTACGCAGCCAGCCCTGAGCGTGACCAGCTGGCAAGCAGGGGCCTCACAGGTGGGCAAGAGGCCGGGGTGCAGGCAGGGGTGTTGGGAAGACAGTTGGGCCATGCTGGGGCTGAGAGATGCCAATGTGCATATGCTAGTGGCCTGGGGACGTTGCCTGTGGGCCTGTACCAGGGCTGGGTTGTTCTGCTTGACCCAGGGCAGAAGGGGGTAGGGACTGCTGCAGACAGTGCCTGGACTGATGCCTGCTGTGGAATCAGGCCTGCTAACATCTTGTGTGTGTGTGTGTGTACGTTTGCTCTTTTCTGGTTTTGTACCTCAATATCTGAATTGGTACTTAAATATTAATTGGCAATAAATTTAGTTAAATTCTCTAAGTCAAATCTGTTCTGCTTGTGTCAATAACTGCTAGGTGATCTCCTGGTCTCTATTTTGACCAGGGAGTCTTGCTCTTCCATTCTCTTTATTCTTTCCCCCAACACCTGTTCTGCAGAGACTGGGGTAACAGCTGTGTGAGTAAGGCCAACCCACCACACTTAAATTTAAATGTACTTATGGTTTTATGTGACTAGATAGATATATATACATATAAAACTGGGTATTTATGTAGACTCTTAGAAAGTTTAAATGTCACTGTATAACTATGTTATGAGTACGAGTCTGATTGATCACTTTTGCCTACTCAGAAAGAGTAGGTTCAAAGAAGCATAGGCTCCTCTTTTGAATAGACTGGTATTTTTTATATTCCCCCAGCCAAATGAAATTTTGTAAGATACACTGAATGTTTCTGTAGCCAGGGGGGAAGTAGGGGGAAGCTAAATAAACTAGAAGAGTTCTTTAAGTTATTGCTGTAATGCATACAGGAAAACTGACATACACGGTTGAGGTGAACCATAAGCATAATCATTATGATGAAGGATGAAAACACTTGCAGAGAGACAAAGAAATTTTCTCCAAAGACAGACAAGAAACAGAGGGAGAAAAGTGATTCTATAAGAGCTTTATGTTAGATTTGAAGGTGGTAAAGGATAAAAACAGTCTTGCCACTGATAAGGCATGGGACAGCACACTAAAATTTGAGGGGCTGTCTGTTGGTGAGATCCTTCAGTCTGATCTAGCAGGTGCTGGGAACACTGGATCAGATTAGAAATGTTTCTACAGCAGTACACACAGCATAAGAAATGAGAAAGATGAGCTAGAATCCTTGGCTTAGTCCTAGAGCTATGACATCATTGGCATAACTGAAACTTTATGGGAAGAGTTTTGTTACTGGTGTGTTAGAGTGGGCAGTTACAGGCTCTTCAGAAGGGATAGACAGAGGAGGAGAGGAAGGGTGGTGGTGCTATATGTAACAGAGGGGCTGGGCTATATGGAGCCTGCAGTTGCTGATGACACGGTTGAGATCCTCTCGGTAAGGATTAATGGACGAGCAAATAAAGTGGATGTCATTGCGGGAGTCTCCTGTAGACCAGCCAGCCAGGATGATGACAGCAATGAATTGTCCTTTAAGAAACTAAGAGATGCCTCTAGATCAGCCACCCTTGTCCTTGTAGGTGACTTCAGTTTTCCAGACATAAAATGTGAATACCACACAGCTGATACAAGCAGGTCCAGGAGATTCCTAGAATACCTTGGTAATAATGTATTGGTACAGTTACTGACGGAGATGACTAGCAAAAGGTGACCTTCTGGATTTCTTGCTTGTACACAGAGATGGCCAAACACCTTGGCCATAATGTCTATGAAGCAATCAGATTTAAAAAGTTCGGTGATAGAAGGGAAGTTACCACCAAAACTTCAACCCTGAATATGGGGAGAGCAGACTTCAGGCTGCTCAGAGAACTAGTTAGTAAGGTCCCCTGCAAAACTGCTTTTGAAGGTATTGGGGTCCATCAGTGCTGGTCACTTTTTAAGTACTGCTTCTTAAAAACACAGGAACAGGGGATTCCAAAATGTTGGAAGTCAAGCAAGTGAAACAAAAGGCATGCTTGTCTAAGCAGGCATCTTCTTCTAGAGCTTAGTGGAAAAGTCTATGGACACTGGAAGCAAGATCAGGTGACATGGAAGGACTCAGAGATGCTCTTTTCCATTGCAGTGATAAAATTGATGTGTCCAAGGCTCAATTAGAGTTGGAGCTGGCCAGTGCTGTGCCAGTAAAAAGGGCTTTATAAAATTTGTTAACAGAAAGGAGGACCAGTGTGGGAGTATCACCATGGGGGTCAACAAGCCCCATTGTTAGTGATAACATCGGACTCTTAACAATGAAGCCATGAGAAATGTAAAGAGTTTAGAAGGAACAAAGGGTGATTCACGAGATGCCTTGCTCTCTTGGACTGCTTGTTCTCCAGCTGTTAAGACATGGAAATTGCTGGGTGTTTGTTTTTGCCGGGCAAAGTTGTTGACCAACGAATAATTAGTGGAAAAGTACTGCTGTAGAGTGAATGGTATAAGAGAGCCTGTCCTCAGTAAAGTTAGCTGAAGTCATGTTATCAATAGAGAGTTGAAGTTATGCCCTCAATAAAGTAGTAGCAGTTACTGATCCTTAAAGAACCCTGGTGTCTCAGTGGTCTTTATGCCACAGACCAGAGAAAACATTGGAATAGAAAACTTTGGTCCAGAAAACCAAAGTAGTTGGGACTAGCGCATGAAGATGGCCACCTCACAAATAAGGTCATAAACAGACCAAAAATGGTTAATGCCTTCTTTGCCTCTGTCTTCAACGCTGATGATGGGCACTGGGACCTCCAGGGTCCTGAGTTGGAGCACTGTGACTTCAGCACTGTTAAGCTCGCTGCCAACTGTGAACTTGTGCAGGTTTGCTGCCCCAGCCAGATGCACTTAAGGCTATGGGGCCAGACGGAATTCCTCACAGGGCACTGAAAGAGCTGGCTGATATCATCACAAGACCTCTCTCAATTATTATTCAGTGGTCTTGGGAATCTGAAGAAGTCCAGGAAGCTGGCAAACAGAAAGCTTGACAGGAAGCCAGAAAACATTGTCCCTGTTTTTCAAGAAGGGCAAGAAAGAAGACACTGGTAATTAAGGGCCTGTCAGTCTCACTTCAGTGCCTGGTAAAAAATATAAAGAACATTATTCTGGGAGTTACTAAAAAATACTTGAAAGATAACACTGTCATTGGTCATAGCGAACAAGGATTCAGGGAAAGTCCTGCTTGACAAATTTAATTTCCTTTTATGATCCACGTAGTTGATGAAGGGAAGCCAAATGGTGTAATCTCTTTGGAACTTTTGATTCTCTTTCTCATAGAATCCTTCTGGACAAAATGCTCAGCATACAGCTAGATAAAAACATAAAATGATGGGTGAATAATTGGCTGACGGATCAGGCTGTAAGGGTTATCATTAATGGGGTTATTACAACAGGGTGGTGGCCAGTCACTACCGGGGTTCCCCAGGGCTCCATTTTTGAACTAGTTCTCTTCAATGTTTTTACAAATGGTCTGGATGCAGGACTCCAACACATACCAAATAAGTTTGCAGAAGATAAAAAATTGATGGGAATATTTTTGTTAATATTTTGATGACCATTTAGTGTAAGAAATACAAAGTGCAATTTAAAGCAAGTATACATACAATCTCAAGTAAATTGTTATTTATTGCATAAAAACTGGATTTTCATGAATTAGTGAGATGATTGTTAACAAGGGCAACTTCTGGGAAAAAACAAAAACAAAAACAAAAACACAAAAAACAAACACATGCATTAAATGATCCAACTAAACATGTGTGACATATATAGTATAAGTTCTCTTTAATGTTTTTATAAATTACTTGGATGCAGGAGCTGAAGGTATGCTTAAGGTATGTGGTTGATACTACTATTGAGAGGAGCCGTTAACTCTGTTGAGGGTAGAAAGGTCTTGCAGAGAGATCTTGACAGACTAGAGGGCTGGGCAATCACCAACTGTATGAAATTTAACAAGAGCAAGTGCTGGATTCTGAACTTGGGATGGAGAAATCTTGGATACATGTACAGACTGGGGGATGAGCGGATGGAGAGCAGCTCCACAAAAGTAATCTGGGGGTTTTGGTCAACAGCAAGTTGAACATGAGCCAGCACCGTGCCTGGAAGCCCAAAAGGCCAACTGTGCCCTGTGTTGCATCAAGCACAGCATTGCTGACTGGCCAAGGGAAGTGATTGTTCCACTCTGCTCTGCAGAGTGTGGCCTCAGCTCGAGTACTTTGTGTAGGTTTGGGCACCGCAATATAAGGATATAAAAATATTAGAGAGCATCCAGAAGGGGGCAACAAAGATGGTGAAGGGTCTGGAGGGCAAGATGTATGAGGAGCGGCTGAGGTCCCTTGGTTTCTTCAGCCCAGAGCAGAGCAGGCTGAGTGGAGGCCTCATGGCAGGCTGCAGCTCCCTCATGAGGGGAGTGGAGGGGCAGGCGCTGAGCTCTGCTCTGGGGACAGAGACAAGACTCGAGGGAATGGCATGGAGCTGGGACAAGGGAGGGTCAGGCTGGGTATTAGGAAAAGATTCTTCACTAAGAGGGTGGTTGGGCACTGGAACCAGCTCCTCAAGGAAGTGGTCATGGGACTGAGCCTGCAGGAGTTCAAAAAGTGTCTGGACAGTGCTCTCAGATACATAATTTGCTTTTTGGGTGGTCCTGTGTAGAGTCAGGAGTTGAACTCATTGGTCCTTCTAGGTCCCTTCCACTCCTGTGATTCTATTCTATAGGTGCATATTATTTGACAAGTGCATATTTTGCACATACACACACACAGAAGTGAAATATCAAAATATAGTAAAGACCCTACTGAACACTAGAGGTTATGTTTATATAGATTTTTCTTTTATTTTCAAGTTAATAATAACTTGCTGCTTTGATGGAATGGAAGCCCCATAAATAAGCATGTTGCACATTCATCATTCTGCCTCGATCCTCCCTTGATGCTCACCCTGATGTAAATACAGAATCACAGCATTCTTTTTGGTTGTGACGATAAGCACTGTCAAGCAATAATCTAGTAATCAAGTCAATTTAGCCTCATAATAACGATGTAAGTATATGAATATATAAGTGCTGGGGGGGCAGGGGGGGCCCCGCGGGTTGTACTGATGTTGGTGTAAAAAATGTCTTTTAAGGCCTAAATTTAACCCTGTTTTGGAAGGTGCCAGTGCTATTTACCCACCAAAAGTTAAAGACTGAAAATACCTTCTGTACGCCTGTCTTGTATGTCCCCTGCCTGTGTGTTTGCAGATAACATGGTTCTACTTAAAGGTTATACTTCTTGTAATATCTTTCTTCAGAAATGTACATTTATAAAGTTATATAGTTTGGGGCAGTATGCTGTTTATTTGGAGAAAATGGTGCAGTGTACAACATGTCAGAGGGCTGTTGCACTGTGAATGCTATCTGCTTATTGCTGGGAGCTCCAGCTGATTAAAACAAGTCAGTTGTACCTTGCAGGTCTAGGGTGAGTCCTAGATCAGTCAATGATATAATGCATAAATAGAAAGATCAGCATGGGTCTTTCATTAAGAAGCTGTCTGAGATGCTAGCTAGTGCCCTAGCTAGCTGGCAATGTGCTGACAGCTAGAGCAATTGCTTAGGAACAGGAGGAAAAAACTGGCTTAGGCAAAGTCCCTGAGCTGTGAGCAGACATCAGAATTTAAAGTTCCTAAAATAAAGCAAAAAAGTTTGTATACAATGGTCTCATACTAAAAATAGGGAAGCTGAGTAACTCAGTGAGTGCCTTTTAAATCATTGCTGAAATAGAACTCTTAGCAGGTTCCCATACAGTGTCTAGTCCATGCAAAAATATATATATATATATAACAAATAAAAAAAATAAGAATAGAAAGGGCAAATCAAGGAAGATGATTCATATTTAAGTTGGTCAGAAAGAAAGCCAACAACCTGTCCTCTACAGAGAACCTGAAGAGAAGTCTGAACCCCACAGAGTGAGAGAAAAAGCAAACGTGGCCATCATTTCAAGCGTTAGAGGCACATTTCTGAAGGCTGCATAAAATATTTTTGCAAACCACTGAGTATAAGGATGTGCCATACTTAATCTAACCCTTTGTTGTTTCGTTTTCTAGCCTGCAGGCAACGGCAAATCTTTCTGTAACAACTTATGCAGGGTGAAACTGAGATAATTCATAAGAGATAGCAGCTTACAGAGGCAACAGCTTATTTACTGTCATTACAGTGATATTTCCTGCCTATTTAAGCATACCTTTGGCATCTAGCTAGAATGGGAAATGAACATAGCAATAGAGACTTCTTGCTGAATTGTATGTACAGTCATTCTACCATTAATTTTCTTAAGCAAACTAAGCAGTCCTTAGCAGTGTTTGGCTTCTAGGCATCTTGTAGTAGACTGACCTCTTTACATTTAAATAAGTTAGTTTGCTTAAAAGCAAGCTGCTCCTTCTATCCACAGTTCAGATAGTTTCTTTACCTGATGGTAAATGTCACCAAAAAATGAGTAAATACATATCTTTCATATATATGATTTCTAGTCAGATGCCAGCAGCTATTACTATGTATCATGTTAGAATAGATATGCATAAAAACTGTCAGGTTTGACAGAATATAAAAAAGTTTGTTTCCACTCTTTAAAAAAAATAACTTAAAAATGAATACCAAGTAATCATCTGTCAAGTAGGTGATCAGTATCTATGAGAAAAGTAAGGAAAAAGTGTCTGCACTTTTTGCACTTTTTTTTTTTTTAACCATTGGCTTTGACTGCTGCTAACTAGAATTTCTGATTTACCCAGCCAGTGACAGGAAGGAATGGCACAGGTTGTGGGAGAAAAAAATCATGGCTTTCAGGCAAAACAAGTGCCTTTGACAAATTCTCTAGTGTATTTTCAGAACAATCTCATCCTTTTTAAAAGCTTTTCAAATTCTGTGAGGAAATCAGCTCTTTGATGAAGAGCACTGGGTTCAAGCTGAACTAAAACACAGCCACACTTATGACTGGAAATACATATATTCTTTAAAGCACTCACAAGCACTTCTGAAAAAGATACAGCCCATTTTCATCAAAATATTGACAAATACAGATCCTGGTGAAATCTGAACATAAACTCGAATGACAAGATAGCGTCGATTTCTAAAAACTTCTATGTCTTGGTCAGAAGAAACATTTGCTCTTCTATTTAATAGTGTGGGCATACCTATATTCCTTTCAAAGATTGGGAAAAAATATGTGTTAGGCTTAAATAGAGACTATGTTGCTGCAGAGCTGGTGGTATTGTGGAGACAGTGGATTTTGCTACAGCAACACCATAACTATTGTTTGAGCTGAGTATTTTACAACTTGGTCAGTAATTGTCTTTAATTGCAGGTTAGGCAATCCTGGATGTGCACTAGAGGTGAGCTTCCCCAGGACTTTGGCTGTTCAGTGCTCTGCTCCATGTTCTGTATGCCACCATTATGTTCCAGGTCACTTCAAAGCTTTGTAAAGGCACAGTTCCCTCCGTCACTCCCTACTCTGCACTCAGCAGCAGTTCATAAGGATTAGAAATGCTCCTGAGGTAATTAGTTAAGATATGCTTCTGCTTCTGCTACAATAGCAGGGAAAATCCAGTTGACATTATTGGAAATAGTATCACAGCTGTAGTAAAGATAAAAGAGAGAGAAAGTGGCATGTTAGGAAACCTAATCGTTTTACCAGCTTAGGTAGAATTATTTCTGAGGGGAAAACATTGATGACTACGCTGTTCAAAGATATAAGCTTAGTTTTATTTGCATCAAGATCTACAGGATGAAGCTGTGTGTGTGAATTAAACTGCATGTGGAGTTTGGTGTCTATTTAAGTTTGTCTATAGGAATTCTGTAATCTTAATGATCACATCATATGAAGATGAGGTGTTCAATCAAACATCTCTTCTAGTTTGCAGATGAAATGATTTGCCCAGAGGGCAATTACCACACTTTATGTGTGGTAATTGCATACCATCCTTTCACAGTGGAAACAAAGTGTTTCGGAATGAATACTTGAGATCTTTGGAATGTTTACTGACAGAACAGAGGTAATTGTAGAATCAATATCTGCTTTAAAACTAAAGGTTGTGCTAGTTAATATTTTATACAGAGAAATAGTTATACTACATAAGAAACCTGATGAGAAGAACATACCTCTTGTAAATTTAATTAACCAACATAAACACCTTGTATTGTCTGAAAATAACATGAGAACTTGAAACAGTCTCTGAGCAAGTGAAATCAGTGTATCATATTTTAAGTCGAAAATATAGGAGGAAAAAAAAACACTCTGGGGACTTCTTTGAGCTGATTGGAAAAGATAGGATCCACTTAGTGTGGCAAATCTATCTTTGCCAATAGCCTTGGTATTAGCCAGTAAGGAATCTGATATGGACAGCTTTAAACTAGTTATGTTGAGACTGGAATGTGGGAAGAAATTTCTCAATGAGAGAAGCTGTGAATGGGGTAGGGAAGTCAAGGACTGGAGTGATGCGAATAAGAGGGACATAGCATTCAAACTGAACTGAAGTGCAATTTCTTTGACCATAGACATCTCAGGGATCAAGGAGGTGTGGCAGGACAGCTCACATGAAAACATGCTTGCTGTCATACTGGGTATTTTCTTATAGATCTCCTGATCAGAAAGATGTAGATGAGGCCTTCTGTAGATGAGGCCACTACTGGAAGAAGTGTCATGCTCACAGGCCCTAGCCATTTAGGAGAAAATTTATACACCCTGATATGGCCCCCACAATCCACAAGGAAATGGTTGGTGACCTGCT
This sequence comes from Nettapus auritus, assembly GCA_011076525.1. Lineage (NCBI taxonomy): Eukaryota > Metazoa > Chordata > Aves > Anseriformes > Anatidae > Nettapus > Nettapus auritus. The sequence continues at coordinate 5,451 of JAACYP010018994.1, read as the reverse complement.
ACAGCAATTGGATGTATGCAAGTTGATGGGGCCGGATGGGATCCACCCAAGGGTACTGAAAGAACTGGCGGAAGAGCTGGCCAAGCCGCTTTCCATCATTTATCGGCAGTCCTGGCTATTGGGGAAGGTCCCAGTTGACTGGCGGCTAGCAAACGTGACGCCCATCTACAAGAAGGGCTGGAGGGTAGACCTGGGGAACTATAGGCCTGTTAGTTTAACATCAGTGCCAGGGAAGCTCATGGAGCAGATTATCGTGGGCGTCATCATGCGGCAGTTATAGGGCAAGCAGGCGATCAGGCCTAGTCAGCATGGGTTTATGAAGGGGAGGTCCTGCTTGACGAATCTGATCTCCTTCTATGACAAGGTGACACGCTTAGTGGATGAGGGAAAGGCTGTGGATGTGGTCTACCTTGGCTTCAGTAAGGCATTTGACACCCTTCCCCACAGCATTTTCCTCAGGAAACTGGTTGCTCATGGCTTGGACTGGAGCACGCTTCGCTGGGTTAAGAACTGGCTGGATGGCCGCGCCCAGAGAATCGTGGTAAATGGAGTTAAATCCAGTTGGAGGCTGGTCACTAGTGGAGTCCCCCAGGGCTCGGTACTGGGGCCAGTCCTCTTTAAGTCCTCTTTAAGTGGTTGAGTCACCATCCCTGGAGGTCTTTAAAAGATGGTTAGATGTAGAGCTTATGGTTTAGTGGAGGACTTGTTAGCATTATGTCAGAGGTTGGACTCGGTGATCTTGGAGATCTCTTCCAACCTAGACTATTCTGTGATTCTGTGATTCTGTGATTCTGTGATCTGCTGGAGGGACAACACTGATGGGCTCAAGCAATCCTGGAGAACTTTTAGACTGCATCGATGATAACTTACTGTCACAGGTGATTGAGGAGACAAAAAGGAAAGGTCCTCTGATGCACCTGTTGCTTGCAAACAAGGAAGAACTTTTTGTGAATGTGAAAGCTGGAGGCAGCCTTTGCTGCAATGACAATGAGATTGTGGAGTTCATGATCCTATGAGGAGGAAGGAGGGTTAAAAAATGGACCATAGTCCTGCATTTCAGAAGGGCAGACTTTGTCTTATTTAGAACTCTTTTTGGAGGATTCCTGTGGGATAAATCCCAGAGAGAAGAAGAACTGGCTGATTTTCAGGAATCATCTTCTAATTCAAGAAAGGTCCATCTAAATAAGTAGGAAATGAAGAAATGTCGTTGTGAGGCCTGCATGTGAGCTCCTAAGTGAACACAGGCATAAAAAGGAAGCATATAAGAGGTGGAAAAGGGGTCAGGTGACCAAGGAGGAGTATACTCATTGTCCATATTTACAGTGATGGAGTTTGGAAAACTAAGGATAACCTGGATTTGAATCTTATAAGGGATATGAATGGTAACAAGAATGAAATTTACAGGTATATAAACAATGATAGGAAGACCCAGGAAAATACTAGCCTGTTGCTGAATGTGGCAGGGAAAATGGTCATGAATGGCATACAGAAAGGTGAAGTACTCAATGCTTTCGTCACCTCGGTCTTTACTGTTGAGACCAGACTTCAGGAATCCCAAGCCCCAGAGATCAGAGTGAAAGTCTGGAACAAGGAAGAACTTAACTTCAGTGGAGGATGACCAGCAGAGGGAGCGCTTAAAGAAACCTCACATACACAGGGGGGCCTAATGGATTGTACCCACAAGTGCTGAGGGAGCTGTTAGATGTCACAGCAAGTGGAATCTCTTGGCATTTGGGAAAGATTCCTGAAGACTGGAAGACAGAAAATGTCACTTCTATCTTCAAGAAGGGCAGGAATGAATTCCTAGGGAACTACACACCAGTCAGCCTCACTTGAGGTAGGCAATGGAGCAACAGATTCTGGAAACTATTTCTAAACACGTGAAGGAAAAGAAGCTTAGCAGGGAGTAATCTCTATGGACTTTTGAATGGGAAATCATGTTTCACCAAACTCTTCTCCTTCTATATTGAGTTGACTAGCTTGGTGGGCAAAGAGAGAGCAGTGGATGTTTATGTCAAATTTCTTAAGTGTTTTGATACCACCTTCCATGGTATCCTAAAGGACAAGATGATAAAATACAGGATAGATAGTTGATAGTGAGGTGCATTGAAAATTGCCCTAATAGCTGGTTCCAGGGGGTTGTGACCAGCATAAATTCACCTGGAGGCAAGTCACAAGGGGACAATACTGGGGCCACTGCTGCTTAACAGCTTCATTCATGACCTGGGTGGTCAGCAAGTTTACAGATTATAACAGGGGGAAAAAAAAAAAAAAAAGATAGAAAGATAGGAGTGTCTGTTAGACCAGGTGGTTATGCAGCCATCTAGTGGGACCTCAGTAATCTGGAAGACTGGGAAAACAAAAATCTCATTAAAGACAACAAAAGGAAATGCAAAGCCTGCACTAGGGAGGAATAAACCCTAAGCACCAGCTCATGTCAAATGCTAACCCACTGGGAAGCAGGTTGCATAAAAAGCCCTGGTAGTGCTGGTGAGCAAGGACTTGAACATGAGCCAGCAATGTGATGTTGTTGGCAAAGACAACCAGCAGCACACTGGAAGCTTAGGAAGCTGGCAATGCTTAGGAAGAATATCGCCAGCAATTCCAGGGACGTGATTCTTCCATTCTACTCAACACTGTACTCAGGCAGCACAGCACCTCCGCAGTGCTGCATCCAATTCCGGGCTTCCCAGGACAAGGGAGATAGGGACAGTGAGACTCACGGTCAAGTCAAGAGGCAACGAACAGATACTCAAATGGTGGGCTACCTGCTTTTGCTAACCCTAGCAAAAAAGCCCTTAGTAAGGTAGTTGGACTAGATGATATGTCAAGAGGTCTTCTTCCAATGTTAAAAAAAAATCTGTGATTCTGTTACTTTGACCTGTGACAGATTCACAAAAGTACAATTGAAATTCCAAATTAATATTGTAAGCTACTTGTTAACAGAGAATATTCTTATCTGTAGGAAACCTGTTTACACTAGATTAGCAGACAAAATACTGTGTCTGCTCTTTGACAGAAAATGAATTTTCCCTAAAGTCCAGTAACATTTTATATCATTACAGCACTTGAAGTTTTCTGATATATTACATCTTCCAAAAACACTTAAGTATCTATTTCTTTTATGTAAAAAAAACTCATGGTCCCAGCCAGCCAGGAGACCTTGAGTATCTGTGTAATGCCTTTCTGATTTGTCTTCAGAACATTCCTCAAAACCTTATTTTGGAGAAACGCCTACAAAATGTGCCATGCTTAAACTGTGCATACAGTCTCTACTGCTTGTCACAATGACCAACTCAAGCTTATTGTTTCCATGATTTCCTCTGTGTTCCTGTGCTCATCTTTTGCTTTTTTCCTCACACTTGCATTGTGGGCTCTTTCAAGTGGGAAAGTACACATACTGGTCAGTTCTTTTGTATTTCTGTTCTGCATTTGTCTGGGATATTCTTTCATTTTAATAATCCTTTACAGAGACAGCACAGCCAGTACTGCTAATGCTCTTGCTATTACTGTTTTTACCAGCTGAGGATCTGATCTCATGCTTACATAAACATAATTCTGTTATTTTGACTGGAACTGGCTCTTCCTTACAACAGATCACTTCTCAAAAATGCAACATTTTTAACTTGGTGCTCTCCCTCACTGCTGAGGAGAGTTCAGAACCAAAGCACAGCCTCTTTGAGTTCATGTTGTCACAACCATGCAGGCATTTTGTGTAAATCCCTGCTTCAGTGCTTCATTTTTCTCTTTCAGGTTTAAGTGCTGATAAGAAGTCTTTAACTACGCCAACTTTACTGCCTTTTTAAAAATTAATTTAGTACTAATCAATCTAATGTGATTGTCCAGGAAAGTATGTGTGATCTGGCCTTACTAGAATTAAATTTCTCAGCACCAAACTAGGTGTTTCACTGCCACAGCATGACAGTGGACTTATAGTTTACTGGAAGGGTTACATTAACTTCCTGTAGGTAATTTTCTCTTTGTTCCCTTCTTTCCTTACAAGAAGTACTGCCTAGTCATAAAAATTAGTAAATTTAATTAGCAGTCTTTAATCAGGCAATTCAACTTTTAAGATCAGTCTTGTGGCATTGCAGATCAGACATATCTTTCTGTTATGCCTTGAAACTAGGCTACAGCTCTTGAGCATTCCAGCATTCCACAGAAACTCAAATTTGTCCTTTCTGCAGATGAGTAAAAACAGCTGGCTAGAGGACTGAGGAAATATATTAAAATAAAATAAACTCAATATTTATATGCACAGTACATTATGGAATTGAATCTTTACTGAAAATTAGAAAGTTCATATTCAGTTCCCATTCTGTTTCCTGTACTTCATTTTTATGGGTCTCTTGAAATGATGGAACTCTGAATTTGCCTTGGGTGGTAACTTGTTGTTATAAAATACACAGATGTGTCTGTAGTGACTTCAGACTGCTTTTGTGCTCTCTGAAAGCAGGACAGTGGAGGTGTGCTTTACCACCGGTAGGTTTTGTTTATTACAATACGTTCCGATAACATATAGCCAGCTGGTAGGGTAAACAAAAGTCTCTCAGTAAGCAGTCTTTCCTCAGAGGATACACTCCAGTTTTCTTAAAAACAATAGAAATTAAGCTTTTATTTTATTTTATTTTATTTTATTTTATTTTATTTTATTTTATTTTATTTTTTTATTGGAAAATTATGAATTTTGTCAGAAATGAAAAAAAGAGCCCAAGATGTATTTAAGATGCAACAATAATTATTTCAAAAATGACTCTCTTATTTAGCAACTTCAGGGAACTTACATTAATTTAATAATTCATACATCCTGCTGGTTAAATGTAATAGAGTAACTGCCTGTTTCCACTTTGCTTCATGTCTTTTCTCATTATCACAATGGATACCATTAAATATCCAATCCTTTTTTAAGCTAATTTGCATCAGGCTTAATGTGATTTGTAACCTTTAAAGATTACGGATATATTTTGTTTCTCATTAGTTTCTGACAATCAAAATGTGCAAAAGAAACGGATTGGTATTACTGTATCAGTATATTTGGTTGCTTTTTTTCCAATACCCTTTTTATCTTAAAGGGAGGAGGCAGCTAAGCACTTTATCAAATAAATTAAAACCTATTCCATACTTGCATTTTCTAAGCAAAAGATATCAAGAAAAAGAAAGAAATATCCACTCTGGTAAGTCTTTAAAGTCTGTTACTCTGTGCACTTTTTTTTTTTTTTTTTTTTTTTTTTGTAATCTTTGAGCTGGCAGAAGAGGTCCTCTGGAGGTGAAAACATTCTTTTGCTGTTCTCCAGTGTCCCCCCCCCTTTGCCTTTCTTCCTCCCTTTTCTTCATCCTTCCTTCCTACACTCCTTCACTCCTTTCTTTCTTTCTTTCTTTCTTTCTTTCTTTCTTTCTTTCTTTCTTTCTTTCTTTCTTTCTTTCTTTCTTTCTTTCTTTCCTTCTCTTTCT
>JAACYP010018988.1:0-10917 GCA_011076525.1 Nettapus auritus | reverse complement strand
TGGAACCCTAAACCTATTCCTAACCCTAACCCAACACCAGAACCCTAACACTAACCCTAATCCTAATCCTCTAAACCTAACCCTAGCCCTAGCCCTAACCCTAAACCGAGCCCTGGACCTAACACTAACCCTAAACCTAACCCTAACCCTAATCCTAATCCTAACACTAACCCCCTAAACCTGACCCTACTCCTAACGAATATAACCCTAGCACTAACCCTAACAATAACACTTACCCTAACTCTAACCCTAACCCTAATTATAGTCCTAACACTAACCTGACCCTACTCCTAACGAATATAACCCTAGCACTAATGCTAACACTAACAGCTAATCTAACACAAAGCCAAACTATAATGGATCTAACCCTAACCCGAACCATAACCCTAACGGGTCTAATCACAACCCTAACCCTAAGGGATCTGACTCTAAACCTAACACTAACCCTCTAACCCTAGCACTATTCCTAACACTAACACAAAACCATAACCCTAACCGTAACCCTCTAACCCTAACCCTAATCCTAAAATATCTAACCCTAACCCGAACCCTAACCGTAACCCTAACAATAACCCTAACGAATCTAACCCTAAACCTAACGGATCTAATCCTATCCCTAACCCTAACCCTAACGGATCTAATCCAAACCATAACCCTAACCGTAACGGATCTAACCCCAACCCTAACCCTAACATTCTAAACCTAACCCTAACCCTAACCCTAACCCTCTAACCTCTTCTGCCTTGTAGCCAAGCAAATGGCTCCAGCATCACATCTGCAGGAGATTTGTACCCTCAGGTCCTCCAACTTCTCCCAGACTGGTCTCTTGCAAATGGGTATGGTTAAACTCTCTCTGCTCTCAACAGACCTCAGGGTGTCAGAAGAAAGGTGTAGTTATCTCAGACTAGTTGGGAGTGTTATTTGGAGGATCAAACTTACAGAAACAAGAACATTTGTGTAGTGTTGCCCTCATTCTTAACCCTATGCTTGTTTCTGTTTTGATTTTTTTTTTTCCTTTTTTTCCTCCTGACCAGCCTTACTGGTGCTTTGGCCTTTCAACCTGATCGTAACCCTAACCCTAACACTAAGGGATTTTACCCTAAACATAACCCTAACTCTATCCCTAACCCAAAGCCATAACACTAACCCTAACCCTAACCATAACCCTAATGCTCTAACCCTACCCCTAGCCCTAGCCCTAACCGTAAACCTAGCCCTGGCCTTAGCCCTAGAACTAACTCTAAGATTAAACCTGACCCTAAGCCTAAACCTGACTCTAACCGTAATCCCAACACTGATCGTAACCCTAGCCCTAACCTAAGGGATCTAATCCTAACCCTAACCCAATCGGATCTAACCCTAAACCTAACCCTAACTCTATCCCTAACCCTAACCCAAAGCCATAAATTTAACCCTAACCCTAACACAAATGTTCTAACACTAAATAAAGCCCTAATCCTAGAAACCTAACCCTAAATGCTGACCCTAACCCTAACACTAACCCTCTAATCCTTACCCTAACCCTAACCACTGAATCCTAAATCTATCCCTAATCCTAACCCAAAACCAGAACCCTAACCGTCACTCTAATCCTAATCCTCTAAACTTAACCCTAGCCCTAGCCCTACCCTAAACCTAGCCCTGGCCCTGACCCTAAACCTAATCCTAATCCTAATCCTAACACTCACCCCCTAAACCTGACCCTACTCCTAAAGAATATAACGTTAGCACTAGGCCAAACACTAACACCTACCCTAACCCTAACCTTAACCCTAACGGATCTAACCCTAACCCGAACCCTAACCCTAACGGATCTAATCATAGCAATAACCCATCTAATTCTAACCCTAACCCTAACCCTCTAACCCTGGCACTATTCCTAACCCTAACCCAAAACCATAACTTTAACCCTAATCCTCTAACCCTAACCCAAGCCCTAGCCCTAACCCTAAAAGTAACCGTAACCCTCTAACCCTAACCCTAATCCTAATTTTAAAAAATATCTAACCCTAATCCGAACACTAACCCTAAACCTAACCCTAAGGAATCTAACCGAAAAACTAACCCTGTAACCCTAATCCTAACCCTAACCCTAACGGATCTAATCCTAACCCTAACATTAACCGTAACGGATCTAAAAATAATGCTAACCCTAACCCTAACATTCTAAACCAAACCCTAACCCTAACACTAACCCTGTAACCCTAACACTCTCCCTAACCCTAACCCAAAACCCTAACACTAACCCTAAAACTAATCCTAACCCTAATGGTCTAAACCTACCCCTGGCCCTAGAACTAGACCTAACCCTAAGCCTAAACCTAACCCTAAGCCTAGACCTGACCCTAGCCCTACTCCTAACCCTGATAGTAACCCTATCCTTAACCCTAACCCTAAGGAATCTAATACTAACCCTAACGGATCTAACCCTAAACCTAACCCTAACTCCATACCTAACCATAACCAAAAGCCATAACCCTTAGGCTAACCCTAACCCTAACGCAAGCCTTAATCCTATAACCCTAACCCTAAACGCTGACCCTAACCCTAACACTAACCCTCTAATCCTAACCGTAACCCTAACCATCGAAACCTAAACCTATCCCTAACCCTAACCGAAAACGAGAACCCTAACCGTAACCCTAATTCTAATCCTCTAACCCTAACCCTAGCCCTAGCCCTAACCCTAACCCTAGCCCTGGACCTAAACCTAACCCTAACGCTAATCCTAATCCTAACACTAACCCCCTAAACCTGACCCTACTCCTAACGAGTATAAACCTAGCACTAACCCTAACACTAACACCTACCCTAACCCTAACCCTAATGGATCTAACGTTAACAAGAACCCTAACCCTAATGGATCTAATCATAACCCTAACTCTAATGGATCGAATTCTAACCCTAACCCTGTAAACCTAGCACTAATCCTAACGCTAACCCAAAATCATAACCCTAACCCTAATCTTCTAACACTAACCCTAGCCATAGCCCTAGCCCTAACCCTAACCGTAACCCTCTAACTCTAACCCTAACCCTAACGAATCTAACTGAAATATTAACCCTCTAACCCTAATCCTAACCCTAACCCTAATGGATCTAACCCTAACCCTAACCCTAACCGTAATGGATCTAACCCTAACCCTAACACTCTATCCCTAACCCTCTCCCTAAACCTAACCCAAAACGCTAACGCTAACCCGAACCCTAACCCTAAGCCTAATGCTCTAACCCTAACCCTAGCCCTGGCCCTAGCCCTAGACCTAACCCTAAGCCTAACCCTAACCCTAAGCCTAAACCTGACCCTAACCGTAATCCTAACCCTGATCGTAAACCTAACCCAAACACTAAGGGATCTAACCCTAACCCTAACCCTAACGGATCTAACCTTAAGCCTAACCATAACACTAACCCTAACCATAACCATAACCCTAATGCTCTAACCCTAATCCTAGCCCAAGCCCTAACCCTAGCCCTGGCCCTAGCCCTAGACGTAAGCCTAACCCTGACCCTAACCCTAAGCCTAAACCTGACCCTAACCGTAATCCTAACCCTGATCGTAACCCTAACCCTAACCCTAAGGGATCTAATCCTAACCCTAGCCCAAGAGGATCTAACCGTAACCTAACCCTAACGGATCTAACCCTAACCCTAACCCTAATGGATCTAACCCTAAGACGAACCTTAACCCTAACGGATATAATCATAACCCAAACCATAACGGATCTACCTCTAACCCTAAACCTAATACTCTAAACCTAGCACTATTCCTAACCCTAACCCAAAACCATAACCCTAACCCTAACCATCTAACCCTAACCCTAGCCCTAGACCTACCCTTAACCCTAACCATAACCCTATAACCCTAACCCTAATCCTGAAATATCTAACCCGACCCGAACCCTAACCCTAACCCTAAGGAATCTAACTGAAACACTAACCCTGTAACCCTAATCGTAACCCTAACCCTAACGGGTCTAATCCTAACCCTAACCCTAAACGTAACGGATCTAACCCTAACCCTAACACTAACCCTAACATTCTAAACCTAACCTAAACCCTAACCCTAACCCTCTAACCCTATCCCTCTCCCTAACCCTAACCCCAAATCCTAAGACTAAACCTAACCCTAACCCAAACCCTAATGCTCTAACCCTAACGGTGGCCCTAGCCCTAGACCTAACCCTAAGCCTAACACTGACCCTAACCATAATCCTAACCCTGATCGCAACCCGAACCCTAACCCTAAGGGATCTAAACCTAACCCTAACCCTAACAGATCTAACCCGAAACCTAAGCCTAACTCTTTCCCTAACCCTAACCCAAAGCCATAACCATAACCCGAATCCTAACCCTAATGCTCTAACCCTAATCCTAGCCCTAGCCCTAACCCTAACCCTAGCCCTGGCCCTAGCCCTACACCTAACCCTAAGCCTAAACCTGACCTTAACCGTAATCCTAACCCTGATTGTAACCCTAAATAACAACCTAAGGGATCGAATCCATCCCTAACCCAGTCGGATCTAACCCTAAACCTAACCCTAAATAATCTAACCCTAACCCTAACCATAACCCTAATGGATCTAAACCTATACCTAACCCTAACCCTAAAGGATCTAACACTATCCTTAACCCTAACGGAACAAACCCAAACACTAACCCTAATCCTATAAACATAACCGCAAACGCTGTCCCTAACCCTAACACTAAGTCTCTAACCCTAACCCTAACCCTAATCCTAACCTAGCACTAATCCTAAAAGTAACACTAACCCTCTAACCCTACCCTAGCCCTAACCCTAACCATAACACTAACCCTCTTATACTAACCCTAACCCTAACCATCGAACCCTAAACCTATCGCTAACCCTAACCCAAAACCAGAACCCAAACCCTAACCCTAATCCTAATCCTCTAAACCGAACCCTAGCCCTAGTCCTAACCCTAACCCTAGCCCTGGCCCTAACCCTAACCCTAACAGTAACCCTCTAACCCTAACCCTAAAGGATCTAAACCAAACACTAATGCTCTAACCCTAATCCTAACCCTAACCCTAACGGATCTAAACCTAACCCTAACTCTAACCGTAACGGATCTAACCCTAACCCTAACCCTAACCCTAACCCTAATATTCTAACCCAAACCCTAACCCTCTAAGCCTAACCCTCTCCCTAACACTAACCGAAAAACCTAACCCTAACCATCTCCCTAACCATAACCCTAATGCTCTAACCCTAACCCTAGCCCTAGCCCTAACCCTAACCCTAGACCTGGCCCTAGCCCTAGACCTAACCCTAAGCCTAACCCTAACCCTAAGCCAAAACCTGACCCTAACCATAATCCTAACCCTCACCGTAACCTAACCCTAAGGGATCTAATCCTAACCCTAACCCAATCGGATCTAACCCTAAACCTGACCCTAAAGGATCTAACCCTAACTCTAACCCTAACCCTAATGGATCTAAACCTATACCTAACCCTAACCCTAAAGGATCTAACACTATCCTTAACCCTAACGGAACAAACCCTAACACTAACCCTTACTCGAACCCTAACCCTAAGAGTAACCCGAAGCCTAAACCTACCCTAACAGTAACCCCAACCCTATAATATTACTCCTAGACCTCACCCTAACCCTAAAGCTAACCCTAACATTCTCACCCTAACCCTAACCCAATAACCCTACACCCAAAACCCTAACCCAACCCCTAATCCTATAACCCTAACCCTAAACGCTGACCCTAACCCTAACACTAACCCTCTAACCCTAACCCTAACCCTAACCTAGCCCTAACCCTAACACTAACGCTAACGCTCTAACCCTACCCTAGCCCGAACCCTAACCCTAACACTAACCCTCTAACCCTAGCCATAACCTTAACCCTCTAATCCTAACCGTAACCCTAACTATCGAACCATAAACCTATCCCTAACCCTAACCCAAAACCAGATCCCTAACCCTAACCGTAATCCTAATCCTCTAAACCTAACCCTAGCGCTAGCCCTAAACCTAACCCTAGACCTGGACCTAACCCTAACCCTAACCCTAATCCTAATCCTAACAATAACCCTCAAAACCTGACCATACTCCTAACGAATATAACCCTAGCACTAACCCTAACACTAACACCTACCCTAACACTAACCCTAACCCTAATGGATCTACCCCTAACCAGAACCTTAACCCTAATGGATCTAATCATAACCCTAACTCTAACGGATCTAACTATAACCCTAACACTACCCTCTAACCCTAGCACTATTCCTAACCCTAACCCAAAACAATAACCCTAACCATAATCCTCTAACCCTCTAACCCTAGCCCTAGCCCTAACCCTAACCTTAACCGTAACCCTCTAACCCTAACCCTAAGCTGAACCCTAAAGAATCGAACCCAAACACTAACCCTCTAACCCTAATCCTAACCCTAACCCTAACAAATCTAATCCTAACAATAACCCTAACCGTAACGGATATAACCCTAACCCTAACACTACCCCTATGTCTTGGTTTCAGTTAGGACGGTTTTCCTCCTAGTAGCTGGTAGAATGCTGTGTTTTGGATTAGGATGGGAAGAATGCTGATAACTTGCCGATGTTTTGGTTGTTGCAGAGCAGTGCTTGTACCAAGCCAAGGACTTTTCAGCTCCTCACTCTGTCCTGCCAGCGGGCAGGCTGGGGGTGCAGCAAGAGCTGGGAGGGGACAGAGCCAGGACAGCTGACCCAAACTGGCCAAAGGAGTATTCCATACCACCTGACGTCATGCTAAACAATATATAGGGGTAGCTAGCCGGGATGGGGGGGCCGGCTGCTCGGGATAGACTGAGCATTGTTCAGCGGGTGGTGAGCAATTGCATTGTGCATCACTTGTTTCATACACATTTATAATAATAATAATAATAATTATTATTAATATTATTATTATTATTATTTCCTATCTTAATAAACTGCCTCTATCTCAACTCTCGTTTCACTTTTCCTTTTCTCTCCCCCATCCCAGAGAGGGAGGGGGGAGGGTGAGCGAACTGCTGTGTGGTGTTTAGCTGCCAGCCGGGTTAAACCACAACACCCTAATATTCTAACCCTAACCCTAACTCTCTAAACATAACCCTCTCCCTAACCCTAATCCAAAACCCTAACCCTAACCCTAATGCTCTAAACATAACCATAGCCGTAGCCCTAACCCTAACCATAACCCTAACCCTAACCCTAACCCTAACCCGAACCCTAACCCTAACGGATCTAATCATAACCCTAAGGGATCTACCTCTAAGCCTAACCCTAACACTCTAACCCTAGCACTATTCCTAAACCTAACCCAAAACCATAACCCTAACCCTAATCCTCTAACCCTAGCACTAGACCTAACCCTAACCCTAACCGCAACCCTCTAACCCTAACCCTAAGCCTAATCCTAATATATCTAACCCTAAACCGAACCCTAACCCTAACCCTAAGGAATCTAAATGAAACACTAACCCTGTAAACCCAGTACTACCCCTAACCCTAATGGATCTAATCCTAACCCTAACCCTAAATGTAATGTATCTAACCCTAACCCTAACCCTAACCCTAACCCTAACCCTAACCCTAACCCTAACCCTAACATTCTAAACCTAACCCTAACCCTAACCCGAAACCTCAAACCTAACCATCTCCCTAACCCTAACCCAAAACCCTAACACTAAAACTAAACCAAACCCTAACCCTAATGCTATAACCCTAACCCTAGCCCTATTCCTAGACCTAACCGTAAGCCTTACCCTAACCCTAAGCCTAAACCTGGCCCTAACCGTAATCCTAACCCTGATCGTAAACCTAACCCTAACCCTAAGGGATCTAAACCTAACCCTAACCGTAATCCTAACCCTGATCGTAACCCTAAACCTAAGGAATGTAAACCTAACCCTAACCCTAAGGGATCTAATCCTAAACCTAACCGAATCGGATCTAACCCTAAACCTAACCCTAAATCTATCCCTAACTCTAACGCAAAGACATAACCCTTACCCTAACCCTAACTATAATCCAAGCCCTAATCCTATAACACTAACCCTAAACGCTGACCCTAACCCAAACACTAACCCCATAACACTAACCCTAACCTTTACCCTCTAATACTAAACCTCACCCTAACCATCGAACCCTAAACCTATCCCTAACCCTAACCCAAAACCAGAACGCTAACCCTAACCCTAATCCTAATCCTCTAAACCTAAACCTAGCCCTAGCCCTAACCCTAACCCTAGCCCTGGCCATACCCTTAACCCTAACCCTAACCCTAATCCTAATCCTAACATTAACCCCCTAAACCTGACCCTACTCCTAACGAATATAAACCTAGCACTAACCCTAACACTAACACCTACCCTAACATTAACCCTAACCCTAACCATAACCCTAATGGATTTAACACTAACACGACCCCTAACCCTAACGGATCTAACCCTAACCCTAACCCTCTAACCCTAGCACTATTTCTAACCCTAACCCAAAACCATAACACTAACCCTAATCCTCTAAACCTAACCCTAGCTACAGCCCTAACCCTAAACCTAACAGTAGCCCTCTAACCCTAACCCTAACGAATCTAACCCAAACACTAACCCTCTAACCCTAATCCTAACCCTAACCCTAACCGTAACGGATCTAACCCTAACCCTAACCCTAACCCTAATATTCTAACCCAAACCCTAACCCTCTAAGCCTAACGATCACCCTAACACTAACTCAAAAACCTAACCCGAAAAATCTCCCTAACCCTAAACCTAATGCTCTAACCTTCACTCTAGCTGTAGACCGAACACTAACCCTAGCCCCGGCCCTAGCCCTAGACCTAACCCTAAGCCTAACCCTAACCCTAAGCCTAACCCTGACCCTAACCGTAATCCTAACCCTGATCGTAACCCTAATCCTAACACTAAGGGATCTAAACCTAACACTAACCCTAACAGATCTAACCCTAAACCTAACCCTAACACTATCCCTAACCCTAACCCAAAGCTATAACCCTAACCCTAACCCTAATGCTCTAACCGTAACCCTAGCCCTAGCCCTAACCCTAACCCTAGCCCTGGCCCTAGCCCTAGATGTAACCCTAAGCCTAAACCTAACCCTAAGCCCAAACCTGACCCTAACCTTAATCCTAACCCTGATTGTAACCCTAACCCTAACCCTAAGGGATCTAATCCTAAAACTAACCCAATCGCATCTAACCCTAACCCTAACCCTAACCCTAACACTAACCCTAACCCTAACCCTAACCCTAAAACTAATGGATCTAAACCTATCCCTACCCCTAACCCTAAAGGATCTAACACTATCCTTCACCCTAATGGAACAAACCCTAACGCTAACCCTAACTCGAACCCTAACCCTAAGTGCAACCCGAAGCCTAAACCTACCCTGACACTAACCCTAACCCTCTAACATTACTCCTAGACCTCACCCTAACCCTAACCCTAACCCTAACCCTAACCCTAACACTAACATTCCAACCCTAACCCTAACCCACTAACCCTAACCCAAATCACTAACCCAAGCCCTACTCCTATAACCCTAACCCTAAACGCTGACCCTAACCCTAACACTAACACTCTAACCCTACCCTGGCCCTAACCCTAACCCTAACACTAACCCTCTAACCCTAAACCTAACCTTAACGCTCTAACCCTAACCCTAGCCCCGGCCCTAGCCCTAGACCTAACCCTAAACCTAAGCCTAAACCTGACCCTAACCCTAACCCTAACCCTAACACAAAACCCTAAGCCTAACCCTAACGCTAACCCTAACCCTAATGCTCTAACCCTAACCCTAGCCCTAGCCCTAACCCTAACCATAGCCCTGCTCCTAGCCCTACACCTAACCCTAACCCTAACCCTAACCCTAAGGGATCTAAACCTATCACTAACCCTAACGGATCTAACCTTAAACCTAACCCTAACTCTATCCGTAACCCTAACCCAAAGCTATAACCCTAACCCTAATGATAACCCTAGCCTAATCCTCTAAACTTAACCCCCAACCCTAACCCTAACGCTAACAATCTCACCCTAACCGAAACACTAACGCTAACACTACCATTAACTATCCCTATCCCGAACCCTAACCCCAACAAATGTAATCCTAACCCAAAACTGCAATCCTCTAACCGTAACCCTAGCCCTAAACCTAACGAATCTAACCCTAACCGAAACCCTCTAACCCTAATCCTAACCCTAACCGTAACGGATCTAATCCTAAAACTAACCCTAACCGTAACGGATCTAACCCTAACCCTAACCCTAACCCCAAAATTCTAAACCTAACCCTAACACTAACCCAAACCATAACCCTCTAAGCGTAACCCTCTCCCTAACCCTAACACAAAACCCTAAACCAAACCTTAACCCTAACCCTAATGCTCTAATCCTAACAGTAGCCCTAGCCCTAACCCTAACCCTAGCCCTGGCCCTAGCCCTAGACCTTACCCTAAGCCTAACCCTAAGCCTAAACGTAACCCTGACCCTAACAGTAATCCTAACACTGATCATAGCCCTAATTCTAACCCTAAGGGATCTAACCCTAACCCTAACAGATCTAACCCTAATCCTAACCCTAACTCTATCCCTAACCCTAACCCAAAGCCAAAAACTTAACCCTAACCCTAACCGTAACCCTAATCCCAATGCTCTAACACTAACACTAGTCCTAGCCCTAACCCTAACACTAGCCCTGGCCCTAGCCCTAGACCTAACCCTAAGCCTAACCCTAACAATAAGCCTAAAACTGACCCTAACTGTAATCCTAACCCTGATCGTAACCCTAACCCTAAGGGATCTAATCCTAACCATAAACCAATCGGATCTAACCCTAACCCTAACCGTAATGGATCTAACCCTAACCCTAACGGATCTAACTCTAACCCTAACCCTAACCCT
>JAACYP010018954.1:0-12896 GCA_011076525.1 Nettapus auritus | reverse complement strand
CTTACCAAACTATATAGGTTCAATTTGTCTTTTTGTGTTTAGGATGCAAACCAAGTTTAAAGCTGATTTTAGCTAAAATGAAAAAATATACAGCTCATTGTCACTACTTTAGAAATAGCAAGTAAAAACATAAAAAAACAGCAATTTAAATATATAAAGACAAAGTTGACTGGACTAGTATGTATGCATTCATTTTTCACTTTTTAAAGCATTCAAGCAGAGAAATGAAGGATCAAGGGCTTCAAATGTTTGATTTCCAATTTCAGTTTCATACTGTGCCTGTAACATTTTTCTCTTTGCTCTAGTTTTGCCAGCCATAATTCCAGTTTTATGTTTCTGTATTATTTATATTCACACAGTCCTTTTGCCTTATTTTAAATGCTTTCTCCTTTGAGATAGCTAGTCAGAGCAGAAGCTGGGCAACTTTCATTATATTCTATATGTTCAAAGATTGCATCTAGATAAATATGTGGGCAGTCAGCAAAAGTTTGGATCAGACAGTGCCATATAGGGGTCCATAGGAAAAGATAATAAAACAGAGAGATCTTTTCACGACCTCTTTCTTCATTCTGCACTTTGAAAGCATTATTCCAACAAGAAACATTAGCATTGTTGTGGGACAGATGTATAGCCATCCAGATGAAGTATGGGGAAGTTACTGACTACTTGAAATTTTAAGGAGAAGGTACAAAGGGAGAGGAACAGCAACTGCACCTCTTTGGAAAAAGAGCATTTCCATTTCTGACAGTCCTCATGATACACTCCTAAGAGGTTCAGAACTCTTTCCCTGGAAGAACTGCACCTTCATTCAAAAACCACAGTGCAGCCCTGTTGGTTCAATCTGATGAATAAATACTTATTATATTACTTATTAATACTTACTTATATCAGTATGGCATATGCCATATTGAGCACCTTAGTATTCACATTAGATCAGGCACATTAAGACCAGCCAAGAATTATCATTAATGTCACAAGTTTTGCAAAGCTTATAAAAGACTCTAAATGTTTATTCATATAATAGCAAGGATTTTCTGAAACAACCTAACAGTATTTAATCTATTTTAAACTCCCATGGCTTGGGACAGAGGTAAACTCAGGTCATTCCATTAAGGATTGAAGAAAACTCTTCATACACATTAATTGTAGCGTATATTACCAATGTCTCTTGGGCATACTCTGTTTTCTTTCTTACCATTGCAAGTTAGGTGCAGCACATTTCTAAGGCACATTTTTCAAATTGTGGTAACTACACTAATCAAAAAACATGAATTGGCTCACTGGAATATAAGGAGTGCCACACTGCATCATACCAATATTCTTTGCTTTTAACAAGTGTTAACAGAAAGCTGTAACTCTTATAATAGAAAATGTAATAGAAAGCATTAGGGCTGGGATGTGAAAATAGTGGCAATACAAGCTGCAAAAGAGGGACAGTTTACATTGGATAGCTTTAAATGTACTGGTCATCAAAACTCTTCCCACAAAACTATTTTCATCATGCTGAGTTCATAGTCTTTACTCACAACTGTATGAGGTGAATGTCCTTGTGCTTAAATTTGCTAGTAATTGCTGCCCTGGATAGTAAAGCATCAGGGAAGATGGGAGTCCGAGCAGTAGTCTACTACATGAGTACTATGATCATTGCTGTGCTGATTGGTATAATCGTTGTGATCATCATCCACCCTGGGAAAGGTACAAAAGAAAACATGAACAGAGAAGGCAAAATTGTGCAAGTGACAGCAGCAGATGCCTTTCTTGATTTAATCAGGTATGGCTATGATATCACACATTTTCTGTACCAATGGCAACAACAGTAATATTTATATTCACATGAGAAGGATAGTGGAGAATATTAGACAGTGACTGTATAAACTAGACAATTTTCTTTGAGCTATGTGATACCAATATCTCTAACCCCTACAACACTACAAAAGAATACATGGATTTATTTTTAAGAATACATGGATTTATTTTTAAATCAGGCTGTCAGAAGGGAAGAAGCTGCTTTTAATATTCAAAGAAAGATTATTTCTTTCACACACAAAAGAAAGATTTCTGTTCTGCTATCTGCATGGGTCTTTTCCCTTCCTTCCACAGCACAATCCTTATTATCAAATTCCTCCGCTTTTACTTCCAGCTTTCAACATTTTTTTCACTTCACTTGAATTCTTGATTTAACTATTCATCTTAATTTTGAATTGTAGCTGCCAATCTGGGTGCATCTTCTCAACTTTGTTAAATTGCATGGATGGGAAATAAATTCCAGGAACAGGCAAATAAAATGCTTGAAATAGAGGGGCACAGATATAGAAACTTGTTTTCTCCTTGCTCAGAGACTCTGTAATGCCTCTTTTGTAGAGCTAATATGTCATAGATGTATTCCAGGGAGTAGGAAAGCTGAGGTTTGGAACTCAGGAGCTTTTCCACAGGTAAAGCCACCAAAATTTTGTGTAAATAACTTCTTTATTAATCTGGATTCAGACAGAATTAATAAATACAAACTTAAAAGTCAGCACTGAATCACAGAGCTTTGTTCATTTTGTAATTTAGCTAATGTTCTGCTCCATAACCAGACCTACTATACAATACTGCATCCAGAGATTACAATTGACACAACTGAACCAATGTTACGGCTTTTTGTCCTGATAAAGATAACCAGGCCAATGCTGTATGCAAAGCTCTACTCACTATAGGCATACATATTCATCTTAGTGTTCCTTTGAAAATTAGCTAGTCAGTTCTTTCATTAGCTGTGCCACTACTTAAGATATTACTAGAGTTGTATTCTCATGTTATTTTCTTTCTCTTCCACAGAAAGCTGTTCCCTCCAGATCTGGTGGAAGCTTGCTTTAAACAGGTACAAATATTATTTGCAACTAAAACATATGATAAAGTAAGAAACTGAAATTGTGAGAAACACTCTGTAGCCAATAACTTAGGCTCAGGCAAGGATCTCAGTTAAGTAGTAATTTATTCGCGATTGCAATGGCGGGCGCCCCACAAGCAGGAGAGCGTGCCTACTAGTTCCAAAACACAGTTTATATACTTTTTGATGACAGGACCCTCCCCTCTTTCCCCACTGAGTGGGTAATCCAGGTTCACAATCTATTTGATGCTTCACAGACAATGCATGGCCTTCAGTTGCAGGCCTGTTAAATTTAAAATTTCTTTTCACTTTTTTACTGCTTAAAGTGGTAATGTTTCTTCACTTATCTGACTTGACTTGACACCGTGATCTTCACCTAATTGCTCTAAGGAGTCTGGTTGTCTGCATTTTACAAGGTTGTCTCTTAAGCTTTCTTATCACTGCAAGCATAGCTCAATACCACATTTCTCCCCTCTAAACAAATGTAATTCTGCAAAAACAACATTTCTATTCCCCACAAAATGCAATAGCATTTTTCTTTAGGAATAGCATATAGTTGTACTTAGAGCAGAAACAACTTCTGAGTGTCCTGCAAACTATCACCAAAACAACTCCCAAACAAATCTGTGCTTTGTTTTTATTCATATCATCTCAGTATTTGCTATGAGAAGGGAAGAAAACCCCCTTGGCACAGCAAATCAGTAAGTTTTTTCATAATGTCAAATTCATGAATCTACAGCAAGCTTCACTAAAGTCAATACAGATTTTAGGTTTTAAAAACAGCGTTATGTTAAATTGGGAGATACTGAGATATGTACCATGGTATGTCCAAAGACTGGAAGATGTTTAAAATTGTCACATGGAAAATGTGCATAGGTTAGAAACCAAGGCAACGATTTTGCAGATAAGAGAATCAAACAAGGGGAGTTCCTGTCACCTACGGTAGAAATGCATAAGAATGCTCTTTCTATGTTGCTTCCTGAATTCCTTTCTCATTAGCCTGGTCTTAACCTAAACTATTCTACAGAGAAAATAACAGTAACTAGTTGAATTCCTCTTTTAAAAAGAGGACATTATGGATTGTGTGATAAACAATCTGTAGCCAATAACGCAGGCTCAGGCAAGGATCTCAGTAAAGTAGCATTTTTATTTGTGATTGCAGTGGCGGGCGTCCTGCATGCAGGAGTGCACAACAAAAGTATATCATAACCTTATATTCCCTGTTACCTGACACTTGATTCCTCCCCTGTTTCCTCTTTGGCTGAGTACTACAGGTTCACAAACTACTGGACACTTATTACTATACCATCTATGTACAATTTTATTTGACCAACCTTTAATTTCTCCTTTTCCTTTTTTTTTTTTTTTCCTTTTTCTCTCATGACTAGAGGGCCTGTGATTTTTTGTTTTTACTGATTTTGCACTGCTCGTCCTGTTTTTCTTAGCTATCCTCCTTATTTTGGGACAGTGGGATCTTCCCCTTATCTGCTTAACAAACTCCCCACTGCTATGCCACTGTTATGCCTGCACAATCACTTTTGAATGTACAAGGTTAGTGGAATTTTCCACTGCAAAAACACAACTGTTTCTCACAAGTGAAACCTATAACATGTATTGCCATAATCTTATTGGCTCATATTGAACCCACAATCCTGAACTGATATTATTTACCAGTTATTGCTGTAGCAATAACAACAACAAAGCTGGAATGAGGAGGTCAAAAATCAAGAGGATAAAGTAGAAACTTTCAAAAGTCAGGCTGAGTTACAGCAAGAGTGAATTTAAAAAAAACAGTGACATTTTCTTTAGTTGCATAAACTGTGACCAATAAAAAGCAGTGACTTTCTACATTAAAGATTTGTTCAAGGATAACGATAATCTAGACTCAGGTCTAAAACCAAGAAATAGTATCACTGTTTTCAACAAAGATGATGATAAACTCAGGACAGTGATGCAAAAGGGCAATATGGAAATCAAAAAGTCTAGTCTAAACTAGAAACAAAATATAAAGAAATTAATGTAATACATTCAGGAAATGACATCATCTTCAAAATAAAGAGTTGGGGCTTAAAGTTACATATCTAGTTGCAAGTATTTTTAATAAATCTGTCAAATTGGGAAGTTATTATCTATAACTGCTGAAAGCAATCACACTGCCTTTAGAATTGTAATTTCAAAAATATTTGGGAATTGATTTAAGCAGCTAATAACCCATTAGCCTGATCTCAGTTCTGCTGAAGGATATAAGTACCTTGAAAGAAAGAGTAAAGACAGATTGAATATAAGTGGGAATTAGTATAATGTTTTTTAACTTTTATTACCTAAAAGGTGAAGTCCTGGAAAAAAATCAATTACAAGTGGTGGGAACAAACTACCTCATCAGTTTTAAGATACTGCTTGAAAAATTAATTCAATAAAGTTTCCCACAGCAAACTGGAAACTCAACTCAATGACTAGCAATCCTAAATCTATGTTGTTAATTAAAGATGTTCTGTAGGGTCTGTTTATATTACATATATTGTATTTCTCATGTGCTTCACAGCTTAAAGGCATGTCCTAAAAGCAGTTCAATAAACAGGAAATGTTTAATGAAAGTTTTTTCTGACTTTCATCAGCATATATTACTACTGAAGCACCAGTCATACAGATGGTATTACCTTTTCAATCAGGTACCAAACCCTTCATTTTTAGGTATAAGTTTTTTTGTTGTATCAGTTTGCTACACTAAATCATTTTAACAGGAGAAACAAGTATGTGTATAATTCATAGGTGTCCAGATTACTTTGTACATCTGACTCCACAACTTTCTTTTCAAAAGTTCACATCAGGTTTTTCATATGTTTCTTAACAGACTTATGAAGAGTGATTATCCATTTGGCACTAATCAGGTTCTGTAACACAGTGTTTGCTGGCCCAAACAAAGAACACACATAATGCTCCACACTCTAAGGCATAATACTAATCCAAAACTTTACACACACGGAAACCATTATTGGCATATACACTCCACATTTCAATCACATCTTTTGATATATTAGGTGCTCACATTCTGTCTTATAGCATCCTTAGGCAAGTTTCTTTCCTGACAGATCTGCATTGGAACACACTGAAAGGTTTTTTCTTTCTTTCTCACCATTACCAGCATACTGGTCCTCTAATGACTGTTAGGACTCACAGCAAGTTTTGGACTTGTTACTTTCCCCATCAATAGCAAACACATCCCAAAGCAGCTCCACTAACACACAGGACCAACAATCATTTCAAAAGGTTTTATCTCAAAAGACCAAATATTACTCAAATTTTGTAACACTAAGACACAGAAATCATACTTTGTTTAGAATAATTCATTTTAGTGAAGTAAAGTTAGTTTTCTGAATGTGGAATATCTCTCCTGCGAAATGAAATGGAAGAGCCATTTGGAGAGAGTTAACCAAGATGGGGAGGGCTTCTAGATGGAGTTGTGAAAGCTTTTATGGGATTGCTGCTGGGAGAAGAACTAGGAAGAAAGACTGGCACCTCAGGACTCATTTAGGAAAGATCTTGCTAAATTTTCTGCTGCTTCCCATTTGATCTTCATGTCCTTTGAATTGCCTTTCCTGTTCTTCTTTCACAAGAAGCCTGTGAGGCAAACAAAACTGCCTCCTCTTCCTCTTCCTCCTTCTTTGCACATTTTCTTCCCAGGAAACAGGAAGAATGGTGGAACTAAATGCCCCTTCCCCTCCAAAATAGTCCCTCCACTGTAGATCCCAGAAGCCCAGGAGAATGAGAGGCCACTGAAGAGATAAGGAAATCCTTACATTCAAACCTTTCAGCTGAGAATCAGAAGAACCAGTTCAGGCCTAGCTGGTACTGTTCAGCGCAAAGCACCAGGAAATTCTAGGGGGACAAAGAGCAGCCATTGCCTAGTAAATCAAGTTAAGAATAATAATCTGGAAAACGTCAGCCTTTAGCTTCACTCTATCCTTCACTAGTTACTCCCTGTCTCCCCATGAAAGACTGAAGTCCTGTTGGCACCCTGTATCAGTACCTCCTCCAATTAAGTCAGTGGCAGACACTGGAAAAAGCAGATTGTTATGCCAAATGGCATACTTTCTGGTGCTGGTTATTTCCATATGGCATATATTGCTAACTTCACTATGCAAGGGGTTGTGATTTTTATCAGTAACAGGAGAATCTGAAAAGACTGACTGCAGATAAATATTCCATGCTTATCTAAAATTAGATTACTTTGTTCAAAATCTTCATACTCCTATATTCACCTCCACTGTGGAGTTATGCAAAGAAATATTTGGATTTATCTTTTCACTCTGAAGCAAGTACATATATTGTCTATTTCATAATGAGATAATTAAAATTCATTTTAAAGTTGCTCCTTAGCACTGTGTCTTGAAACTAAGTCCAGAAATGACATTATTTTTATATTTTACTTGCAGATAAGATTGTTAATAGAAAGCTATTAGAATTAATATGTATCAAATAGTATTTGCCTTCCTCTTAATTTGCTTTCTATACACGAACTAATGGAAAATTTATGAGTATTTTGCATCTAAAATTTTACCAAGCAAAAATACATCTGCCTAGAGACAAAATGCACCAAACACTTTTAAAGGTCTGAAACGTCACGTGATTGTGCTTTCTCCTCGTTCTTTGCCCAGCTCTTTCTCAGTCCCCCATTATAATTTTTGAGCCCAGCGGCTCCACCCTAACTGACACAGCAAGGAGATGTCTTAGAGAAACAAAGATTGTGCTACCACTGAAAGAAAAGCAGCTTATGACAACTCCTAACCCGTTCCAACAGGCAGCGGACATCTGGCACACATCTAACACTGTCTAGCAGATGTATCAGGTGTTGGTTTTAATCTACTCAAATAGGAATGAGAGGAGGATCTGAGGGTTGTCCTGGTTTCAGTTAGGACAGGGTTAATTTTCCCCCTAGTAGCTGGTAGAGTGCTGTGTTTTGCATTAGGATGAGAAGAATGCTGATAACATGCTGATAACATGCTGATGTTTTGGTTGTTGCAGAGCAGTGCTTGTACCAAGCCAAGGACTTTTCAGCTCCTCCCTCTGTCCTGCCAGCAGGCAGGCTGGGGGTGCAGCAAGAGCTGGGAGGGACAGACCCAGGGTGGCTTACCCTTGGGGTGGCTAGCCAGGATGGGGGGGCCGGCTGCTCGGGTGGTGAGCAATTGCATTGTCCATCACTTGTTTCATACACACCATTATTATTATTATTATTATTATTATCATTATTATTGTTTTCTATCTTAATAAACTGTCTCTATCTCAACTCTCGTTTCACTTTTCCTTGTCTCTCCCCCATCCCAGAGAGGGAGGGGGGAGGGTGAGCGAACGGCTGTGTGGTGTTTAGCTGCCGGCCAGGTTAAGCCACAACAGTCCTTTTTGGCACCCAACGTGGGGCTCGAAGGGTTAAGATAACGACAGACCTGATCAGGGTGTGTTAAACTAAAATTGGTATAAGTATTAGACCTGCTTAATAGTTGCTAGTCACAATGTTGATTGCTTTAATCTCGCGTCTGCCGCGCCTGTATTCCAAACTGTGTTTTATTGTACGTTACCTCCTGTATGTGATTCCTGTCGTGCTGTTTATCCTTTCCGGGCCCTGGTTTAAGATTGTTACGGTACTGTGCTGTGTAGCAATAGCTTATGAAACGATAAGATATCTGGTCATGATGCTAAAGTGGTACTTGTACTCAGCACTGTCGTCGACTCTGTGCTTTGGAAGCCATATCTCGGAAACTATTAGCAATTCCACCTATTGCCTTTTTTTCGTCAGGGAGCCAGTCTGTGGAGGGGACAGGGGAAGATATTTTTTCCTACTTGTTCACTTCCCTTTTCTCCTTCACCACCCTCTTATCCTCCAAGCTAGTTACGATCGTTCTCCAAGATGTTGAATATCCTTGGGATACTCAGACCAGTGTGGTCTTGTTGTTATGTCTCCTGAATATGCTTCAGGTTTTGCTTAAGGTTAAACAACTACTTAGGAAACTTATTCAGAGATCAGTCCTGAGGCAGGATAGTGGTGAGTGGCAGGGAGTGTGGGAGGATATGGGCAAGCATCTAGAGCAGTGGGCACCTCCGATGTTTTGGAAATTTACCCCTGAACAACTGCAAAATCCTAAAAAACTGGTAAAATGCTTGAAAAAAAGGTGTAATGACTCTGGCAGTTCCAAAGTGACACAACTCACTGTAACGTGCTGGGGTCTGGCCTATGCTTATCGAGCTGCAATTGATGCTACTATCAACCCAGTTCCAGCCCCTGCAGCCCCTCCAGCCCCTGCAGCTGTTCCAGCTCCTGCAACCGCTCCAGCTACGGCTTCTGCAACCGCTCCAGTTCCGGCTCCTGCAGCCACTCCAGTTCCAACCCCTGGGGCCGCTCCAGCTCCTGCAGCCGCTCCAGCCCCTGCAGCCGCTCCAGGTCCAGCCCCTGCAGTCGCTCCAGCTCTGGCTTCTACAACTGCTCTAGTTCAAGCCCCTGCAGCCGCTCCATTTCCAGCCCCTGCAGCCGCTCCAACTCCAGCATTTGTAACTGCTCCAGTTCCGGCTTCTGCAACTGCTCCAGTTCCAGCCCCTGCAGCCGCTCCTGCTCCAGCTCCTGCCGCTGCTCCAGCTCCAGCTCCTGCAGTTGCTCCAGCTCCTGGGCCAGAGAAACGAGCTGTAGCCGTTCAAGTTGCACCTGCAGAGGGTAATCCAGCCCCAGTGGTAGACCCTATGGCTGGGCCAGAGAAACGAGCTATAGCAGTGCAAGTTGCCCCTGTAACCAAGGTGAAAAAATGGTACAGAGACTCAGGTCGCTTAGAACGCAGAGAGTCTTCTGCTGGGTCTAGGTGTAGAGAAGACAAGGCCGGGCCATCCAGGGAGCAGGAGGATGAAGATGAAGATGTATCAAAAATAGCAGTATCTACCCGAGACCTATGCGAGTGTGAGCTACGAGACGTGCGAAGAGATTTCAGCCGCTCTATAGGTGAGCAGCTTGTCACCTGGCTGCTCCGGTGCTGGGACACTGGAGCCGAGAGTGTGGAGTTAGATAGAAATGAAGCCAAGCAGCTGGGATCCCTTGCTAGAGATGCAGGCATTGACAAAGCAATTGGAAACAGAGTACGATCTTACAGCCTCTGGAAGCGTCTCCTGTCAGCTGTGAGGGAAAGGTATCCCTACAAGGAAGAAATTGTATGTCATCCAGGTAAGTGGACCACTATGGAGAAGGGAATCCAGTACCTGAGGGAATTAGCTGTACGGGAGGTGATTTATGAGGACCTAGACAATGAACAAACATCCACAGATCCAGACTGTCAAGTGTACACGACCCATGTGGCGGAAGTTTGTACGGAGTGCACCATCATCATATGCCAGCTCATTGTCAGTAATGACCTGGAGAGAACGTGATGAACCCACAGTGTATGAAGTGGCTAGACAACTCCGGCGGTATGAAGAAACTCTCTCCTCTTCCTTACAAGCCTTCGTCTCGGCTGTGGAGAAACTTTCTGAAAGCATCCATCAACTAAAAGAGAATACTTTGGAGAAACTTTCTGAAGAGGTCCAGCAACTTAAAGAGATTATTTTCCTCCCCACTTGAATGAACCAGTGTCCACCAACTAAAAGAGAATACTTTGGAGAAACTTTCTGAAGAGTTGTCCCACCAACTTGAAGAGAGATTATTTTCCTCCCCGCCTGTACAAACCAGTGTTTCAGCTATCAGGGGTAAGCGTTCATCCGCGCAAGGAAGACGATATGGTGGGTACACACCCCGTACCGCCCTGTGGTTTTACTTACGTGACCACGGAGAGAACATGAGGAAATGGGATGGAAAATCTACTGCGACCCTAGAGGCATGGGTACATGAGTTGCAAAAGGAAACAACTGGGAAAAAGGAGTTCTCTGAAAAGTTTGCAGCTCCAACTTCCAGTAGGCAGTCCTTTAAACACAGAAACAAAGATTCTGACCAGGACTAGAGGGGCCCTGCCTCCAGCCAGGGGGAGGAAAGGGATAATCGAGTTTATTGGACTGTGTGGATTCGATGGCCTGGCACGTCAGATGCACAGAAGTATAAAGCTTTAATAGACACCGGTGCACAATGTACTCTAATGCCATCAATCTATAAAGGGACAGAACCCATCTGTATCTCTGGAGTGACAGGAGGATCCCAACAGCTAACTGTATTGGAAGCTGAAGTGAGTCTAACTGGGAATGAGTGGCAAAAGCATCCCATTGTGACTGGCCCAGAGGCTCCATGCATCCTTGGCATAGACTACCTCAAGAGAGGGTACTTCAAGGATCCAAAAGGGTACCGGTGGGCTTTTGGCATAGCTGCCTTAGAGACAGAGGGCACTAAACAGCTGTCCACCTTGCCTGGTCTCTCAGAGGATCCTTCTGTGGTGGGGTTGCTAAGGGTCGAAGAACAGCAAGTGCCAATCGCTACCACAACTGTGCACCGGCGACAATATCGCACCAATTGAGACTCCCTGATTCCCATCCATAAGTTAATTCATCAGCTGGAGAGCCAAGGAGTGATCAGCAAGACTCATTCACGTTTTAATAGTCCCATATGGCCAGTGTGAAAGTCTAATGGTGAGTGGAGACTAACAGTGGACTATCGTGGCCTGAATGAAGTGACGCCACCACTGAGCGCTGCAGTGCCGGACATGCTAGAACTCCAGTATGAACTGGAATCAAAGGCAGCCAAGTGGTATGCCACAATTGATATCGCTAATGCATTCTTCTCTATCCCTCTAGCAGCATAGTGCAGGCCACAGTTTGCTTTCACTTGGAGGGGTGTCCAATACACTTGGAATTGGCTGCCCCAGGGGTGGAAACACAGCCCTACCATTTGCCACGGACTGATCCAGTCTGCGCTGGAGCAGGGGGAAGCTCCTGAACACCTGCAGTACATCGGTGACATCATTGTGTGGGGCAACACAGCAGAGGAAGTTTTTGAGAAAGGGAAGAAATCAGTCCAAATCCTTCTGAAGGCCGGTTTTGCCATAAAACAAAATAAAGTTAAAGGACCTGCACGAGAGATCCAGTTTTTAGGAATAAAATGGCAAGATGAACGTCGTCAAATCCCAATGGATGTGATCGACAAAATAACAGCTATGTCTCCACCAACTAGCAAAAAGGAAACACAAACTTTCCTAGGTGTCGTGGGGTTTTGGAGTATGCACATTCCAAATTACAGTCTGATTGTAAACCCGCTCTACCAAGTAACCCGTAAGAAGAACGATTTTGAATGGGGCCCTGAGCAACGACAAGCCTTTGAACAAATTAAGCATGAAATAGTTCATGCAGTAGCCCTTGGGCCAGTCCGAACAGGACCAGATGTAATGAATGTGCTCTACACCACAGCCGGGGAGAATGGCCCCACCTGGAGCCTCTGGCAGAAGGAACCTGGGGAAAATCAAGGTCGACCACTAGGGTTTTGGAGTCTGGGATACAGAAGATATGAGGCTCGCTACACTCCAACCGAAAAGGAAATATTGGCAGCATATGAAGGAGTTCGATCTGCTTCAGAAGTGGTCGTTGCTGAAGCACAGCTCCTCCTGGCACCCCGACTGCCAGTACTGGGCTGGTGTAGTGGGTTTACATGGCAAGGTTTTGGTAGCAGGGGGGGCCATAGGGGTGGCTTCTGTGAGAAGGATCTAGAAGCTGCCCCATGTTTGGTAAGGGCCCCACTGCTGACCAGAGCTGAGCCAATAAGCGATGTTGTTTTGCGCCTCTGTGAGAGCATATTTAAGACAGGGAAAAAACCGCTGCGCCACTCAGCAGCTGGGAGGGTGAGAGGAGTGAGAAACAGCCTTGCAGGTGCCAAGGTCAGTGAAGAAGGAGGGGGAGAGGTGCTCCAGGCACCGGAGCAGAAGTCCCCTGCGGCCTGTGGTGAGGACCATGGTGAAGCAGGATATCCCCCTGCAGCCCATGGAGTACCACGGTGGAGCAGGGTTCCATGCTGCAGCCCGTGGAGGAGACCACGGTGGAGCCTGTGCCCCGAAGGAGACTGCGGCCTGTGGAAGACCCCTGC
>JAACYP010018823.1:0-10236 GCA_011076525.1 Nettapus auritus | reverse complement strand
GGAGCCGAGGCCGCTGCCCGGGGGAGGGGCCTGCGCCGGGGCGGCCTGGCCTCCATTTTGAGTCCCGCTCGCGGCAGAGATGGCGAGCGGCGGCGGGAGGCCGGCGGCCCCGTGTGCCGCAGCAGACGGCCGAGACCGGCGGGGAGTCTGCCGGCCCCGGGGGCACGCCCTGGAGGGGAGGGTGGCCTGTGCGGTGTGGGTTCGTGTAGCCCCAGCGGTGCCCTCGGAGCTTGAGAGGTCGGAAGAGCTTTACACGTCATGTCGTTTGCAGCCCGAAAACGACGCCGGCCCTTCCACGTCCTGTGAGGGGGAGCGCGTTTCTTACACTGGATGCTGCTAACGCACGGCTCTGACCGCCTGCTGTGGGGTTTCGGTTCTGCTCCGTGATGGGCTGCGTACCGCCCTGGGGCGTTAGCTCGGGAAAGACCACCTGGTACCGAATGAAGAACCCCACCTAGCGCCCTGTCCCAGTGAGCGCTTATCAGAACATGGACGGAGCTTGTCTGTAGATGCCCCAAATCTGGAGGTGTTCAAGGCCAGGCTGGATGGGGCCTTGGCCAACACGATCTAGTGGGTGGCATCCCCGCTTATGTCACGGGGGTTGGAGATGGGTGCCTTTGAGGTCCCTTCCAACCTGAGCCATTCTATGATTCGCCGTGTGATTGTCTCTGCTCAGCTTATGAGGGCATGACCGCAGCTTACAACAGTGCAGCTGCACTGCCAGCACACATAGCGCTTAGAAGAGATGCAGGTCATGGCTGTTGTGCTTGGAAATGGTGGGATGGTGGCTTTGCACAGGGATCAGCAGTCATAAAGCAGTGGAAAAGTGTCACGTGGAAGGAAGCACCAGGTAGCTCTGTGTCAAGGGGGAGGCTGCTGATGAGCGGTGTCCCTCAGGGGTCTGTCTCGAGATGGTATTGATTGGTATCTTTACCAGTGGCATAGACAATGGGATCGAGTGCACCCTCAGCAAGTCTGCAGGTGACACCAAGCTGAGTGGTGCAGTCAATATAACAGAAGGAAGGAATGCCATCCAAAGGGACTTAGGCTGGAGAAGTTGGCCCACGTGAACCTAACGAGGTTCAACAAGGCCAAGTGCAAGGTGCTGCAGCAGAGTCGGGGCAGTCCCAGACACGAGTACAGAGTGGGTGGATCTTTAAGGTCCCTTCCAACCCAAGCCATTCTACGACAGACTTGGGCTAAGGTTAATAAATCTGATTTCTGTTCATCTGGTGACACTCCTCAGGTTTTATAGCCAGTGACAACTTCGTGTGCTTTACAGAGCTGCAGAATCAATAGGTAGACAGCCTTTTTTGTCTGTTGGTTCAGGGCTAAACTGGATGCCTGTACATGGCTTCTTACTAGACAGCATCGAGAATCTAAAGACAGCGGTGTGTGTTCTCACCTCTCAACTCCAGCATGTGAGGCCTGATGCTGGAATCATACTTGGTTTCTTACGGCAGTATACAACCAGAGTATTAGGGCGCAAGCTTTTGCAAAAGGCAGTTCTGTGCGATTCAGCCTGGTTCTTGCTAGTGGAGAGAGAGTCCGTGAGATCATGAGGCCATGTCACTGAAAGTTTCATCTAAAACAAAATCTCTTTCTTTTTGCCGCAGCTTGGAACAGGGATGTTGTATCTTTAAGGCACCCCCTTCTCATTCCACTAATACCTCAAGGCCTCTGAGTGATTCTGGAGGAGCGGATCAGTGCAGGAGTTTAAGGCATCTCTCCCTGCCCTGCTGCACTGCTCACTTACTGCTCCGAAGGCTGTGCTTTGCCATTTCCATGGAAACCATTAGTTGCTAAGCGACTGGAGCATCATCTGTGCTGAGCCCTCGCATCTAATTATCCCATCACGGTGGCTGAGAGGGGCTGGGG
This sequence comes from Nettapus auritus, assembly GCA_011076525.1. Lineage (NCBI taxonomy): Eukaryota > Metazoa > Chordata > Aves > Anseriformes > Anatidae > Nettapus > Nettapus auritus. Next base: position 8,358 of record JAACYP010018823.1, on the reverse strand, counting down.
GGGGATTAACTCTTCTACCATGGCAGATCCATTGACAACACTTTAGTAACATTTAAAGGGACATTGTCTGCCTTCTGCAGCATTTGTCGGTAGTCTGTTGCTCAGACAATTGCTTGGTTTTCTTGCATCATTTGAGCTTGAGGAGGAATAGGGCTTTCTGCAAGCAGCGGAGAAACTGTGCTTGTGGCACTCCGGCTGCCCATACACGGAACTCTCCTGGGGGTTCTTGGGTCTTCTTCCTGGTCAAATTATCCTTGATGTGCTTAGCTGTATGTTTGGATAGTGCAGTCCGTGTCTGGTGGGCTCTGTCAGGGCTGTACTTCTAGTCCTTCATGTATCTTCTCTGCGTTGCGATAGCCTTGATGCTGCCCTTAGGTTATTGTGCCTGTCCCAAGAGCCTGATGTCATGTCTGCTCCGTGAACTATTACCAATCCTTCAGAACTTAATTCCTCCCGCATCTGCCCTTAGGCTGGCCCGCACACAGGCCGGGCCTGCACTTCCAGTCTTTGCGTGGGGCTCAGCGTCCCGTTATGCCTGCTTCTGCTAGAATTGAGGTGTCTGCCGCATCAGACCCCCCACAAAACGCTGTGCAGAACAGATTATGCAAATCTCCACCTTCTTACTGCCTCTTGTAAGACTTTCTCAACAGTAGAGTAGGTGGGCAGCTCATTGTCTTCGGTGTGTCTGCAGACTAAAGCAAACATTGCTTACCTTGATACTCAGTTCGGTGTTACGTTGCTGTTTGCTGCCATGAGGGCTGGAGATGTATTCTTCAAGGAGCCAGGAGGATGATTAAGGGAGGGGAGCATCCCCCTTACGAGGAAACGCTGGGGGAGCTGGGTCTCTTTAGCTGGGAGAAGAGGAGACTGAGGGGTGACCTTACTGATGTTCATAAATACGTAAAGAGGGAGCGTCAGGAGGACGGAGCCAGGCTCTTCTTGGAGACATCCGGTGATAGGACAAGGCGCGATGGGTACAGGCCGGAACATGGGAGGTTCCGCTTAAATATGAGAAGAAACTTCTTCACGATGAGGGTGACGGAGCACAAACAGGCTGCTGGGGGGGTTGTGGAGTCTCCTTCTCTGGAGACTTTCAAAACCCGCCTGGACGCGTTCCTGTGTGACCTGATCTGGGTGTTCCTGCTCCGGCGGGGGGATTGGGCTCGGTGATCTTTCAAGGTCCCTTCCAATCCCTAACATTCTGTGAGCACCGAAAAGCTGAGGTGTAAAGTAACAATCAAGGAAAATTTTATTTGTAAAATAAAACTGGACAATATCAGCTGTCGATTGGTGAATTTTGAATGTTCAGATAAAATAATCGGTCTGAGAGCAGGTTCTGATTTTGAATTTGCTAATCCAGGATCGATGTGCAGGACTCGGTCTCCCCACCTTAACGGACTGCATCAGGCTGGGATTCCGGGACTTGTGAGATGAGTGCTGCAGCTACCAGCGTGACTTACCTGTAGACAAACGATAATATCTCGTAGCTCAGTGCAGATCAGGGCTCCTGTTCATCTGCCCCTTGGAAACAGCTCAGATTGCTAAGCAGGTGCTGGCTCCCTGTGGTTTCAGATGCTCTAGTAAGGTATTTAACGCTTTTTTTTTTTCTCAGAGGTCAGGAGTCAATGAGGTTACAGGCTCTGCTGCTCTGACATGCTGATGAATGCCCAGGGCAGGCAGAATGGAAGGATCTCGTGGTTTTGGATTAGACTCCTTTACTGCACAGGATGAGTTTATGGAAACGCATTGGGAAATTACACCCGTCCTCTGTGTCCTGGGGCAGAGGCCAGGACTGCTGGGGGAGAGACTGCATAAAAGATAGTTGGAACAAGGCTATACCACGTAGAATAGCTGTGGGAGCTGCTCCTGCCTGTTGGTGCAGGCCTGTATGCCACACCTCCCCAGCCCCCGCTTATTCCTAGGTTATTCCAGCCTGTCGGCATTTAGCGCTGGGGTCCCCACCTCCCTCACCTCCCCCGTTCCGTTACTGCGGGTTTGGAGAAAGGAAGGGGAGCTGGCTTGTAGACGCGTTTCATGGGCAGCAGCACCTTACGAGAACCAAGGTGAAAACGAGTAGAAGGGTTGTGAGCGTAGGGAAGTCTGAGGTACCCGCTTACAAGGCGGTACGGCAAAATCTGAATGCCTCTGAGCAAGGAAGGCGGTGAGCCAGGTGAACAATGCTGTTCAGGGGGTAGAGGATGACTCTGCTTCTTAGCAGAAGTGAGACGAAGGTTGTGTGCCTGCAGAAATTAAAGGAACTGTTCAGAACAGAGTTTGCCATGTGCTGGGGGCTTGCAGGGATCAGGAGAAGCAAACGTGCAAGCCTGTGACTCACACATGAGGTCCCAGAGTCAGGAAGGAGTAATCTAAAAGCTGCTTGAGCCATGTGCTGAATGTTAATGAGGCAAGCCGTGCTCACAGAAGTGCTGCAGCCCAGCTCCTGTCACTGTGCTTTACTGCCAGTGTGGCTGATTCCCTGAAAAGAGTGAAAAGACTCATACTGGCAGAGCATGCCTGATAACTTGAACTTCTGTGCCTTGGATAGCAAGGCAGGCTGGGAGCTTGCAGAGCAGAACGATTAGCACGTCTCTTTGCTCTATCTGAAAGCTCTGAAGTGCTTTGGCACCCGCAGTCTCCTCAGCGGAGAACAGCCCTCTTCTGATTGAGAACTGCCGTGAATGGGGCAGGGAAAGTGGGGATGTGCCAGCATCAATCCTCGCTGGGGCAGCACTGTCCATGTCACCGGGGTTAGCGGTGTTCCTGTACCCCCTGCGTGGAGCGCGGCCTCGGGACGGAATCAGGGCAGACTCAGTAGTGTTGCAGCTCTTGTCCGCAGAGAACAACAAACTTACTTTAGCAAGGCAATCCCTGTCTGTCCTGGTGGACGGGTGCTGTACTGGGGTGGAGCAGTTTGGACAAGGAAGAAGCTGAAGTGAAGGAGGGGAATTAGAAAGATACAAGGTAATTGCTCAGGTTGGAATTTGGCCAGGACACTGAATCAAACTGCCCGACTTCTGGCACGTGTCAAGGGGTTTCTAGCGGCTTGTTTGAAATATGAGACCTGGGGTCTTGCAGTTCCTCCTCTGTGCCTGGTTTGGTGATAGGGATCCTGGCTGTGGAGTGGCCAGCACTGTTTGTGGTTCGTTCTGACGTGGAAGCAGAACTCAGGGCTATCTTGCCCGGTCTGCTAGATTATACTGTCCTTGCTCTTCAGTTTCACTTGTGTGCTTTTATTTTGCTTTTCTTTTAATTTTCTTTTGGCTTCTTGGGGCATAAAGGATTTTCAAGAAGAACTGAAGTTAGGAGAGCAGCAGCTGAGGAATCTTGCCAAATGCTCTACGCTGGTTGACAGTTCTCAAAACCAGATGGTTACTAATTAAAGGGAGTCAAGTGAGGAGGTTGCATTGGCCTTTCTGGTTTTTTCTTCCTTTGAATGAAATTTTTGTGTGACCCTGGAGGACCATCACCTTCCCCTTTGTGCAGGGTTGCCTCCCAGTGCTTGTACTTCACGGTGATTCCACAGCCATCTGCAGGACGCTGTAAGGAGGAATTGGTTCTGTCCCTAGGTACAGCGTATTTCTGAAGAAGCAGGCTCACTGTTTGCTCTAAGCCTGAGGTAGCTGTCATGGGAAGTAGGAAAGAAATGCAGTTGTTGTTTTTCAGATTAATATCTCTCTGTCTCTCTCTCTATATATATATGAGAGGAGTTTCAGATATCGAGAAGAGCCTTTGTCCTGTAGAAAATCTGGGAGCTTTCCCTGAAGCCTTGTGTTGTCGGTAGAAACAAGCCTGTCAGCGTAGCACTGCCCTGCGGCTGGGTGTTACCGTCCTTGGGGAACTTCTTGTTTGTCAGTCTGCTGCACCTTTCACAGAGGAGAACTTGAAACACTGCCGCTCTCAGGCCATTTGTATGCAAGTGGGCTGCTCCACGTGGCTTTTCTTCATGGTATGGAGAGCTGGATGGCTGGGAAGATGAAGGGCAAGCACAGCGTGTTTCTTTTTTTTTTTCCCAAGAACATTCAGTTTCTAGAGCCAATCTTAACAGATGCACTGCAATGCTTAACAGTTCAACCTCATGTGGAAGAATTGTGTATGAGGAAAAACGTATCGGCAGTAACAAACACCTCCCACTCGGACTCGTGTCCAAGAAAAGTGTAGCAGCTTTGTCTCAATTAAATTCCAGAACTGTGGTCCTTCACGGGCTCCCTTTGCTAGGAATCTTGTTCCTTCCTCCTGAAGGGCCGGGTTTCCGGGGGCTTGAACCAGGACTGCTGCTCACGCCTTCCGCTCAGAATTGCTGATTGGAATCTACTTTCTTAATATACCCGTAACAAATTTTGCTGTTAGATCATGCTCTCAGGACCAGTATATTCTCTCTCCTAGGTTAGTTGCGTGGTTCCAGGTTGTTCAGGTCTATTGCTGCTGTGCGTTGTCATTTCCCCCCAGTCTCTGGCTTGCTTGGTTTAACAGGGAGCTTTTTCCTTGCGGAACTTGAGTAGGAACCGAGCAACTTTGTACTTCACCTGACAGCTCACCTCTGCAGCCTTGGAGCGTGTCACAGCCTGGGCAAGTTATGTAGACGGCTGGAGAACAGCACAGCTTCCTGCGACCGCGGAGTGCAACGGCTGCTGGGAGTTTGCTGTAGCAATACAAGCACAAGGTGGAAAGCGCAAACCGTCTTCGTTTTCATTTATGGTGAAAACAGAGGGTTTCGGGGGCCTGCCCTTCTTTCCCGTCTTCCTCTGGTGTTTGAGCACCAGCAGCTGTTGACTAGAGGGCGGAAGGCATAATGAAAATTTTCAGGAGCACACTGTCCACCCCAGAAATACTTGGTGATCACATCAGAGGCTGGCTGTGTGATGCCTACCCAGCGCTCCCTACTTCTGCGGCAGGTTTTATGTTTGTCGAAGACGCCTGTAGGTGTGCATGCCCATGTACTGCTCGCAGTGCCCTATCCTACCCTAGTGGAGGGATCTTTGAGAGTTTTAGGGATAAGCTTAGCTCTTCTGTAGGCAGCCCTGTGTCGTGCTGTGCAGTCCATTTCCTTTCTGCCCTCGCCATGTCCTCTGGAAACACAAGGGCTTCTTTCGTGCCAGAGTTTTACAGGCTTATAGACAGGAGCAGCTCTACAGAGTGCAGTGAAAGCAAGGATCTCAATCCTACCTGTCCTCCTGAACGGAGGAGGTTGTGCTGAGTGCCTGAATCAAGGGGTGTCTATGCGGTTTGTGCCAAAGGAAATCCAAGACCCCTGGAGATCTCACTTCTGGATCTTGTAGATTTTTAGTACTTTATACCAGGTCTGGGAACACTTTACCACTGTCTAGTCTGGGCAGAGCTGATCTGCTTTGCTTTAATGGTGAACCCAGAGCCTTTGGCTGCTGTGCACGATGCTGGAAATAGAGTAGCTGTTGCTGATGTGGCAAGAGGGAAAAGCGGCTTCCTTTTCTCTGCTTTTGTAGAGAACTCTGGGCTGCAGTTACAAGTGACCGTTGTCTTCAGCTCTTCAGCTACACCTTGTGCTGTGGGGCCAGGGCAGTCTGCCAGCAGGGCGTTACGGTGCTCGGGACAACCTGGGAACTGATGGGGCTGTTCCTTCTCCATGTCCTCAGATCTGGCCGATGCGCGGCTTCCTCTGCCAGGTAGGTAATGGCAGATTTCTGCAGGAGCTGCGCCACCTGTGGCTCCTTGTCCTGCTGGAGCTGCAGAGCAGATGCGGACAGGCGAGGTTGCTTTGCCCTAGGTGGGCTTCTCCGTGTGTCTCTGTGGAATCAGAGTGCTGGTTTGGGGTCAGTCTGGAGGGAATGGCACTGTCCTTTTGTGTCCCTGATGGCACAGCACAAATCCACCTCTGCGTGATGCTGCTGAAGCATCCCTCTCCCTGGCATGAAATATTCATGCCGTTCTCAAAGCAGGCTCCAGCACAGCAAATCTACGTCTCTCCCCTCCCCTGCCCCCTTTACACCCCGGCAATCTGTGCTGCGGAGAGGGTGGCTGCGGGCTGTGCTGGGAGGTCCGGATCCAGGCAGCTGATCTCCGAAAAGAAGCAGAAAACCCCCAGGAGGTGCTTTTGAGTATTAACCCCTTCCATGCAGGGAAGCACCAACAGAAGCAGAGTACAATGAGCAGTCTAAGCAGTCAAGGGAGAATAAGATCTCAAGAGCAGCAGGGATGAAGTAGTCCTTTGTGAAGCTGGGAAGATGGCTCCCAAACCTGGGAATCCTGCTGGAGCTCTCGGGCCCTGGTGCCATTGGATAGATGGGTTGGAGTCCATCTCACGCGGGTTACTCTGCTCCTCTGGCTCTCTCGAAAGCGTCCTTGATTTCGCTGTGCTTGTTCTGCAAAGTGGGAGTCCTTGCTAGAATGTCATGGAGAAGTACTCTGTCTCCCCCGTGGGTAGAAGGGAATAAATCTTGAACCTTGGGAATTACTTCTCCTGGATTTTTACATTTGGGGCATTTTTGAGCCACCTCCTTGTTTACGGTTTATATGCCAGTCAGTGAAAGTAATGTACTGAATGAATTATAGAGGCTGCTCCAGTCAGAGGGAAGGTTCTGGCCTGGGAGGAGGCATCAGGACTCCCTCAGCAGCCTTCTGTGAGCGCCGCTGTGCAGAGGGAACCCTCGCTCCGCACGAGAGGACTCTGCCGTACGCAGAGCTCCCTGGGCAGGCACAAAGGGGAGGAAGCGTGGTACCTGTCAGCCATACGGCGCAGGTGTTATTTGGGTGGCCTGGCTGGGCTGGTGGATGCGAGTGGTTCATCCCTCCCTGCTCGTCCCCTTCAAAGTCTGATTTGCATTCCCTTTTCTTCCTCTGGATCCTGCTGTTACCATGGGAACTGTGTTCACAGTTGCATTTCATTGGCTTCTGGAAAAACTCCTTTTTCCCTTTTCCCCTTTTCCACCTTGGACGTGAGGCTGTGGCAGTCAGAGGGTGGGGAATCTTGCGAGGATTCTGATAACTGGGGTGCAGGCAGCAGCTAGAAGTAGGAATGGGGAAATAGGGCAAGACCTTTAGGGACTGCAGGAAGCAATTGCGCTTATGTGGTCTTTAGCTTGGTCTTTTCTGTGTCCTGCAGCTATGAAAGGGGTTGTGGACACCTCTCGTCCACGCATCTGCCTGCTCAGCCAAGGGTCTCTCCTGCTTTGAGACCGCTGTTGTCTGTGGTGGCCTGAAAGCCACCACCAGAGCGGTACGTGCTGTGCTCCTTGCTGTAGCTCAAAGGTTTTCTTGCCTGTTTCTGCTGAGACCAAGCTAGCGCCGGGACTGCCGTATGGGTGAGAGAAGGTAAGGGAGGAGGTGATGTTCCAGGCTCTTGTGCTGTCACCCTTTATGCTGCCTTTCGCATTGTTCAAGAAGGTTGCGCTTTGGCCTGGTAGTTTGAGAGCGTACACAGAAAGTTGCAAGCAACTGAGATGCTGCATCGTAATGAACTGGCACTCGTTGGCTCACCCGTTCCTTGCGTCACTGTGCAATGCACCTCAGTGCTTCCACGTGCAGCATACTTGCTTTAACAGGGAGATTGCCTTTGAATGAGGGGTGCAGTGCAGAGAGGTTCCTCAAGCCTGTTCTTAAGAAGGTTTGCCTTCCTACTCTGTTCTCTGTGCAGTGGGACTGGCAACGAGTCTCCTTGCGCCTCACCTCCCTGGGCTCTGCTCTTGTTGCCTTCCTTGGCCTGCTTAGCTGTGCTGCCAGGGAGCCGAGAGGGCTTGGGCAGCCCCTCCCTGACCCCAGCTCTTTCTGTCTGGACAGATCCTGCCTTGAGGCTCCCCGGTGAAGCAGTCACTGCACCAAGCCTGTCTGAATTTCAGAAGAGATCGGACTCTGCTCTTAGTCACGTGGTCTAAACTTTTGGGTAGACCTTTGCGGTGCGAGGAGTTGGACCTGATGATCCTCATGGGTCCCTTCCAGCTCGGGATATCCTGATTCTGTGATTGATATTTGCACTGCAAAGCACCTCCAGCCTCTTCTTGCCAGGCCAGCCCCTGCGTTTGGCGGGCTAGCTCTGCCAGCCTTTGCTGCCAGACACAGCTCTCCTGCAAACCTCTGCACTGCCTTCCCTCTGGGAGAGGATCTTGGTGCTTGGTTCCCAGTGCTCACGCTGCACAAAGGGCAGGTACCTGTTAGATATTACAGCAGGGCTGCCTGGCAGGTACCTGTTAGATATTACAGCAGGGCTGCCTGTGCAGGAAGGGACGATTCTGATCGTTCCAGTGCCAGCTCTGAGCTGCTGCTGCTCGCTGGAAGGGAGCGTTTGTTTAGCTCTTCGTATTACAGTGCAGGAACGAGGATGTGTTGCGTGCTGCAGCAATTCAGCTCCTCGGTTCTGCGTGTGGAAGCCAGAGCTCGCTCTGGTGTCTT
>JAACYP010018735.1:0-12133 GCA_011076525.1 Nettapus auritus | reverse complement strand
AAAAATCTTGAAATAGTTTGATTCTATGAGAAAGTAACTTATAACACCCGGCTGACAAGGGAGTGGTTCGGGAGCATCTGAGTGGGATCAATGCACAAAAATCCATGGGCCCTGATGGAATGCATCCACATGTGCTGAGGGAGCTGGCAGAGGTGATCGCCAAACTGCTCTCTATCATCTTTGAAAGGTCCTGGAGAACAGGAGAGGTGCCTGAAGACTGGAGGATAGCCAATGTCACTCCGGTCTTTAAGAAGGGCAGGAAGGAGGATCCGGGAAACTACAGGCCAGTCAGTCTCACCTCTGTCCCTGGAAAGGGGTTGGAACAGCTTGTTCTGGATGCTATCTCCAAGCCATTGGAAGAGAAGAATGTTATGAGGAGTAGTCAGCATGGATTCACCAAGGGGAAATTGTGCACAACCAACCTCGTTGCCTTCTATGATGGTATCACCAGCTGGGGAGACGGGGGAGAGCAGCGGATGTCATCTACCTTGACTTTAGCAAGGCTTTCGATACTGTCTCCCATGACATCCTGCTAGCAAAGATAAGAAAGCGTGGGATAGAGGAGTGGACAGTAAGGTGGGTTGAGAACTGGCTGACTGGCCGAGCTCAGAGGGTGGTAATTGGTGGCACAGAGTCCAGCTGGAGACCTGCGACTAGTGGTGTTCCCCAGGGGTTGGTGCTGGGTCCAGTCTCGTTCAACATCTTCATCGACGACCTTGATGAGGGAATAGCGTCCACCCTCAGCAAGTACGCCGACGACACAAAGCTGGGAGGAGTGGCCGACACGCCAGAAGGCTGTGCTGCCCTTCAGTGAGACCTGGGCGGGCTGGAGAGCTGGGCAGGAAGAAACCAAATGAAGTTTAACAAGAGCAAGTGTAGAGTCCTGCACCTGGGAAGGAACAACCGCATGTATCAGTACAGGCTGGGGGATGACCTGCTGGAGAGGAGCTCTGTGAGGAAGGACCTGGGGGTCCTGGTGGATGACAGGTTGAGCCAGCAGCGTGCCCTGATGGCCAAGAAGGCCAATGGGATCATGGCCAGCAGGTCAAGGGAGGTGATCCTCCCCCTCTACTCTGCCCTGGGCAGGCCTCACATGGAGTACTGTGTCCAGTTCTGGGCTCCCCAGTACAAAAAAAGACAGGGATCTCCTGGAAAGAGTCCAGCGGAGGGCCACAAAGATGATATGGGGCCTGGAGTATCTCCCCTATGAGGAAAGGCTGAGACCAGGGTCTGTTCAGAATTGAGAAGAGAAGACTGAGAGGGGATCTTATCAATGTTTACAAATATCCTAAGTGTGGGAGAGTGGGATTTGGCCACCCTCTTCTCAGTGGTTTGTGGAGACAGGACAAGGGGCAACGGCCAAAAACTGGAGCACAGGAAGTTCCGCACCAACACGCGAAAGAACTTCTTCACGGTGAGGGTGACAGAGCACTGGAACAGACTACCCAGGGAGACTGTGAAGTCTCCTTCTCTGGAGATATTCAAGGCCCATCTGGACGCCTACCTGGGCAACCTGCTCTAGGGAACCTGCTTTGGCAGGGGGGTTGGACCTGATGATCTCTTGAGGTCCCTTCCAATCCCCACAATTCTGTGAAATGTCATAGATTTTTCTGTTAAACTTCTTTCAGACAACTCAAGCAACTGAGTTTTCTTTCCATTCACCCTTTGCAATTATAAATGCCCTTGCTTACAAGGAGCTAATAAGCTGGTGATAACTGGAACTCTCACTATAGGATTTTTCAAGTTGTTAATAATCACTTGAAGAGAAAAAGCATTTGTCCAGTACTTTCACTGTAGACAATAATCCAAGCTAGTATGAAGAAAATAATTTCCTTCAGGACATATGCATGTCAGCTAACTGTTTATCAAGATTAAAGTATACTTAAAATAGTTGCATTATCACAATACTAAAAAAACAAATTGACCTATGATCATTAATTGTTCTGTGTTAGCAATGGCAGCGGTACCTGCAAGTTATCATCAGCATGCTGCTTTCCTAGGTATATACAGACAATTGTTAACATACTTGTCCTGTGATGACAGCAGCCAGAGATGCTTAACTGTTCCAAGGGATGGAAAAATGCTTCCAGTCTGAACACAAATAATAGGAGAAATGTAAAGGGAGCTTCAGGTCTCAGCTAAGAGATGGCAAACAAGGAGGAAACAGAACAGGGTTCTGTAAGGACATTTCACATTCAGGTGGCTATCCAAAAGCTATCAAGACTATATAAAATCAGCACCACAAGACTGCAAAGTTTGATTGCTATAAATCAGTTAAGTTTTAAATTCAATTAGCTGTTCGGGTGACATCAATCTCAAGTTTGTTCTTAATATTCAATGTAATTTGCCTCTCCCCCGCATCTATTACATAACATTTTAATGAATATAATTTGTCTTTATTTGTGAGATGAAACTGGCTTTATTTTCAAGTCCAAAAATTATTCTGATACATTAAGCCTATCAGTGAAAGCAGGAAACATTAAAGTTCTTAATGTGTGAAACAGTTGTTCTTTACATAGCTATTCTCTATGCAACACAATTAAGTGTTATGTAAAATCTTACATTTTTTTCCACTTCAGCAGGTTTTATCTCATTAACTTCTGCCAAAGTGAATTGACACCTAACAGTAGTCTATTAGGCATGCTGGCTAAGGAAGCGTAAAATGTTTTTCTTATTTAGCTTTGAGATATCTAGGTATATTATTATACCTAGAGAATTCCAAGAACGTGTTCTGTTTGTTCCACTAACTTTTGCAGTTACATAGCAAGATCTATTCATCTTTAGGATTTTGAGACTCTACCTCCTCCTCATGAAGGACAAAAATACTTTTAAAATTTGACTACTCATCGCAACCTCAGTTCCTACCTCACTCTTCATCACATCAATGATGAGCGTATGGATTTATTCAAAGCTGAAAGGAAATACAATGAAGACTGAATTAAGCAGTAAGCGTCATACCTAGGGAACAGTTCTGTCACCAAGTTCTCAACCTTTAAATTATCACCAAAAGTAATGCTATGTCCCTCTGCTCACAAAAGAGCATTATTTAAGATTCCCTGAAAAACTATCACTGAGCCAAGGACCACTTATTTCAGTTCTGCAGCAACTACCTTCCCACTTTTACATACATAAACTAAGCTGAGAGCATGGGACAAAAGGACTTGGTTCGCAGCAGGAAAATGTTGCCTATCAGATTGCTCTTCCATACTCTAGTCACCAGAGCTATAGTCAAAGATAGATGCTATCAATAAGGGGAATACAGTAAATGGGAAAGAGGTAGATAGTCTTCTATGAACCCCAATCTGTGCTTCTTCCTTTTAAGCCACACTCATTTCTGCTCTGTGGCCATGAAATGCTGACCTAAACAAAATTACTTTTAAAAGTTTGGTTCATGAAGGGATACAAGACATGGACTCCTGATGGCTCTTGAACAGAAGGCCTTTCTTGCTATTTTTCCCTCCTACATATACTTTCCCCGTAGCCCCACATACTGTCCACGCGCCCGAATCTGACATACAATTGGTTAGAGACCCTCAGACACGGACCTCGAGCCAGCCTGCAATTGGCCACCACCCAAAGCTCATCCTTAGCACTGTAGCCAATTTTCTTTATCTCAACCTTGCTCAAGTTTTTGTTTTTTGCCACTTGCTTCCTCATTTTCTCTAATTCAGGGATGTGTGAAACAGCGCGAAGCCACCTGCAAATTCTTTTCCCACAATTCCCCCTTTTTTATTTTCAAACCAAACGTTTTCTATAGATTTTCTATCAATCATCGCAGACATTGCAATAAGCACAGTACAATAAGCGACAGGGTGAAAATCACATGCAGAATTACACTTCTAAAATAGTGTGCCTACTAGAATCTACATCAGTCAACAAGCCATTAAGCACTAGGGATGTTGCTTCACAGCGATGCTGTTTCTCATTCGCACAAACACAATCACACAATCACACAAAGAGACCTCTTGCATTTCTCATTCGTACCACTCAAGAAAATATCACTCAAAATAATTTGTCTATTATAGTTTGAATAATTACAACCAAGAGATGCATCGCTATAAGGAGCGAGTGTGGTGTTGACGATTTGTTTGATGGTTTGGTTCTTGCCTGTGTAATTGAAAATCACATGCTGTGGCAGTTACACTTCCCAGGATATCTAATTCCTGTGGCTCTAGGGGCGCTCGCGGCAAGTAGACAGTTCAGTCTCTTTTATCTGCCAGGTTTTCCCACCAGACGTTGTAGATGGGTCGTTTCATTGGCTCCACCAGCTCCAGGAACCTCCTCCCATCATCCTGCTTGTCCTACCCGAGCCACCTCGTCCGCCTGTGGAGCTTTGTGATATTCAAAATCATAACCAAATTTGTCAGATCCTTATCTTCTAGCGGACTCCCAACTAGGCAGGTTGTGAACTGATTTTCTGCACTGGCCATAGACAGACACTTATGGTTTTGTCCGGTCATGTTGGCGAGGGTGACCCAGATGTTCCGTCTGGGCTGGATGGAGACCCAGGGGGCACCAAAGCTGCAGAGGCGGACGAGGATGATGATCCCAACCAGGGTCGCACGCCGCGAGCCGGCACCCATCGTGGTCCTTGCCCTGTGGAAACACAAGCATACCCTCGCCCCCAGGTTATTAAGGGATATGGTCCTTCCCACCCACCGGTATCCAGATTTTTCATCATAACCATCGCTTTTCCTGTTGGGACGGACGTTAGTCCTGATTCCATTGATTTAAAATGCTTGACTATAGGTGGTATTTCTTCGTGTTGAAAAGGCAGTGTCAAATGATTCATGACATAAACCACTTTGTGTAATCTATTCTGCGGGGTCTCCTGTGTCTCCCCCTTTTTTTGTTTTTCCAATAAGTCCTTTAATGTGCGGTGAGCACGGTCTACTATTGCTTGTCCCGTGGGCGAGTGTGGGATACCTGTCTTGTGAGTGATACCCCATGTATGGAAAAAACCCTGCGTGGAGCGACTGACATAGGCTGGGCCATTATCTGTTTTTATTTCTTTTGGGATTCCGAGGGTGGCGAAGGCCGCACGGAAATGTGCTTGTACGTGACGACTTGTTTCACCCGTCATCGCAGTGGCCCAGAGTGCGTGCGAGAAAGAATCTATAGACACGTGAACATATTTCTGCCTCCCGAACTCGGGAATGTGAGTAACGTCAGTTTGCCAAAGCTGAAGAGAAGAGAGACCCCTAGGATTAACTGTAGTCAGTGGGCCTGATCGTTGTTGACAATCCGGGCGGGTCTGTACTATGAGCTTAGCATCTCGTATGGGGATCGCAAACTGTTTTGACAATGCTTTTGTTGCCTGGTGGAAGAATTGATGTGATAAACGAGCCTGGGACAATGTGTTTGGCACTGGGACTCGCAATGCAATGTTGGTCAAGTGATCAGCCCGGGCATTCCCTTCCGTAAGGAACCCCGGGAGTGTCATATGACTTCTAATGTGGATCATACAATAGAGGTGAGTACAGTGCTCTACAAGAAATAGTAACTCTTTACATTTCAAGAATAGTGCCTCGTTCTGGATGTGTTTGATCTGAGATCTTTCAATTCGTTGTGCTACTCCTACTGCATAATGTGAATCAGATACGATATTTAGTGGAACCTGGTCCCATTGCTTGAATGCCATTACAAGTGCATGTAATTCTACTATCTGTGGGGAGCCCTGTATTGTTTCTATCACATGTTGCCAGTGGCCTCCTTGTTCCCACGTGACCACCGCTTTTCCCGTTTTCCCTGCCCCGTCTGTAAATACCATTTGTCCTTGGACTGGATACCAGTGATATAGAGGCTTGTCCTCAACCTGTATATTGTTATAAAAAGTAAGCGTTTTGTGAGATGGGAAATGTGTATCGAGTTGTCCATTGAAACCTGAAAGGGCTGATTGTAGTTCTAAGCTATTCTGGAGGCACCAATCAAGGTAGTCTTTAACTATTGGAATTATAATGGTTTTTGGCTCTTCTCTGGCCATTTCTATAATTTGTTCTCTACCCTTCCTCATCAAGTGTGAAAACATCTCAATGCGAGTGGCAAGTGTCTTTGTCGGTTGGTGGGGTAGAAACACCCATTCCAATAGCAGCAACGGGTCTGTTGCATTGGGGTCCCATTGTGCAATAATAGCTAACGGTTGAGGATTTTGGTTGCATATGTAGAGCTGAATAGGTAAGTTTTCTGCTCGGTGCTGGCACTGCTGAGTAGAGATCTTCTCCTCTATACAGTTTAATGCCACCCTGGCTTCATTAGTGTGGTGCAATTGCTTAAAGTAACTAGGAAAATATAACTAACTTTTACATCTTAAAGAAAATGTACAGCATTGAAGAGGCTTTCAGGGTAGGGTGCAGCTGCATTATCTGAGTGTTCCCTAGGCCTCCAACCTTAGATGCTATCACGCTGGGGGAACCTGGTGTGCTGGCTCTAAGGAACAGCATGGAGCGTGGAGTGGAGTGGAGTGGAGACACCACGGCTAGGCTCTGTGATCCGGTGGGGACTCGATTGTTCTTGTGCACACCGAAACCGATAAGCAGCACTTTTTGCTACCCTGAGCCAACGACCTGTCAGGTTTTGACAAATGCTGTACTCTAGTGTACTTTTGCTCATTATAATATCATTATAATACCAAAACACACCTCCATCCCGAAAGCTACCCGCCTCCGAGGTGCGACCACCCCTCACTGAGCATGCGCTCTGAATTTCTCGGAGCCTATTACTTTAAACAGAGACGGGAAAACTTTTCACCAATCATAACTAAGATATGCTTGACTAGAGTCACTCAAGCTCCACCTAAAAGATAGAAAATAATATAAATTGGCCTAAGAGAGATGGGATGTTAGGGAAGACACCATTGTCAGGGGAGATACCATCCCGAGGGAATACATCATCCCGAGGACCTCCTGATTTCTGGGATCAGTCGACGGGCTGAGCCTCTCTTCCCCCCCATTGGGACGCCTTTGGGTGAGATTCAAACACGTGTTTATACCCCTTTTAACGCGTTAATTTCTAGGCTAGCTTGCTTTTGCAGACAGTCACTATCGCTGGCAATCCAAAAAGAACCTGTGTACCTGTTGCTGTAATAAATTGCACTTGATTGTATTGTTCCTAGCCATGATAGTTCTTATTGAACGCAACTAGAGTAAGAGCGGTTATTTGTTATTGGTGAATCCGTGACCGTGATAGTTCAGTGCTCTGAATCCAACCAGACCCATATCGGTTAATGCGGTAATGGTGAATCTGTGATTGTGATAGTTCAGTATCCTGAATCCGACCGGGCCCATAACGATTAATCAGCGACTAAGTGCTAAGGGTGGCTATACGTTATTGGCGAATCCGTGACCGTGTTGTTCATTGCTAAGAGCGGTTATACGTTATTGGTGAATCCGTGACCGTGATAGTTCAGTGCTTGGTGCTCTGAATCCGACCGGACCCGTAACGGTTAATCTGCTTTCCTGAATCCGACCGGACCCATAGCGGTTAATTAGCTACACCCCTTTAACGCGACAATTAATCAGCCGGCGGGGCGCATTAATATCAGTGTCCCCTTTTAATAACTCAAACAGGGGTGCTAGTGTGTGGTTGTCAATTCCGCATTGCGTTCTTATCCAATTTATATTGCCTATGAGTTTCTGGACATCATTGAGCGTGTGAATTTCCGCCGCAATGGTCATATTTTGGGGTTGAATACTTTGCTGCAGCATCTTCCAGCCTAAATATTTCCAGGGCGCCTCCATTTGAATTTTTTCTGGCGCGATTTGTAATCCCCATTTGTGTAACTCCTGCCGTAGAACAGGCAGTACTTCTTGCGTCAAGTTTTCTGTTGGACGGGAGAGCAATATGTCATCCATATAATGAGAGATGTATACGTCTGGAAATCATTTGCGTATGGGGCATATTGCTCCTGCTACGTATGTTTGGCAAATTGTTGGGGAGTTTTTCATCCCTTGGGGCAGCACAGTCCAATGATACCTATCCGCTGGTACGGTCTTATTGATTTTTGGGACTGAGAATGCGAATCGAGGAGCATCATCGGGGTGAAGCGGAATAGTAAAGAAACAGTCCTTTAAATCGATTATTATTATATTCCAGTTTTGAGGGATCATAGCAGGAGAAGGTAACCCAGGCTAGGGAGTTCCCATGTCTTTCATAGCATTGTTTATTTAACGTAAATCGTGAAGTAATCGCCACTTGCCGTTTTTCTTTTTAATAAGAAACACAGGTGAATTCCAGGGGCTGGTTGTGGGGGTAATGTGTCCCAATTGTAATTGTTCTTGAACAAGTTCTTGAAGAGCAACGACCTTTTCCGCAGGGAGTGGCCACTGATTCACCCACACAGGATTATCAGTCCTCCAGGTGAGTTTCATGCACGGTCGTTCGTCAATGGCCGCTATTGAAAATTTTCTGGAAAGCTCAGGGTAAACTCGCCCTGTCCCATCACATCCCTCCCCAGGAGACTGACAGGTATGCGAGCAACATATGGCCGGATGTTATAGTGCGAGCCTTTACGAGTCTTAATAGTAAGCATATACCAGCTTTGAAAGGTATCGGAGACACCCCCGACTCCCAGAAGGCCTCTCACAGTGGAATCTAACGGCCAGCCTTTTGGCCAATCCTGAAGGGCAATTACTGTGACATCTGTCCCGGTATCCATTAATACAGTTATTTGTGTGCTCGAGGGGTAGGCCTTTGGGTGATGGAGTGTCAGGGTCAGTGTAGGTCTCTTGATGGCGATGGCTGAGGACCAAAAAACTGATGGGGGTCCTGTTGATCCAAACCCCGCATCGTGTCGGTCGCGCATCTCTGCTTGTGGAACTATGGGTTAAAATAGTATTAATTGTGCAATTCTAGTCCCCTTTGGTATGAGCATTGGAGGAGAGGGAGTCCAGGCCATTGCTTGTATTATCCCTTGATAATCAGCATCGATTACTCCAGGCAGTACAAAAAGTCCCGTTAGTGTGGTGCTAGACCGTCCTAGCAAAAGAGCACTACATCCCTTCCCTATTGGTCCCTTTACGTTTAAGGGTATTTTGTGAAGCCGACTGTCCCAAAGGGTGCAGCTCGTTACTGTGGAAACATCCAATCCGGCGCTTCCTCGGGTTCCGGCTCTGAGGGAATCAGCGGTGACGTCCTCGGTGGGATCGCCGGAGCAGTGGGCGGCTCCGGTTGCGGACCGGCAGTCATCATCGCCCGGGGCGGTGACTTCCGCGAGCGCGGCCCGCCCACGACGGAGGACCGGGGCACTTGTGTCATCGCGCGGCCCCGCCCCGCGCTCCGCGTCCCGTTTCCCTGCCACGGTGTTAAGGGCTGCCCCATTGCGTTATGCGTCGACCGGCACTGGCTAGCCCAGTGCCATCCCTTGCCGCATCGTGGGCAGATACTGGGGGGAGCAGGGTTACCACGTTCCCCCCCTGCTCCTCGCCGAGGGCAATCAGCAGCAAAATGCCCCATGGCTCGGCAACGAAAACACCGTTTACCCCCGGTTTTAAGCGCAGCAGCAATTTTTTTGCGCTGCCCGGCGCACTAGCTCCCATTGTTTCCGCCGGGTGAAAACTCGGGCCTCCGGGGAAGATTTATCAGGGGTAGGCAAGGCGGGAGACGAGGGGGTGAGTGGGGAGGGGCTCCGCGGCGGCGATCCGCGGCCCTCTTCCTTGTCATCCCCCAGGTCTATCAAATTGCGCTGCTCTGGCGACTTTGCAGGCTCTGATCTCAGTTCAGCTGCCGGTATTGCCTGGGCAGTGGCGGTTTGTGCTTTCTTTTCTGCCTGCCACGATCTTAAAGTCTCAGTCACCAGCCGCCACGTAGCCATCACCTCAACAGCCTTAGGATTCCCACGGGACGCTGCTTGCCATATTTTTTTCCGTGCTTGATCCCAAGTTTTTAAATCAAATACAGTGGAAGCCATTGAGGGGAACCCTTGTTTTTGCAAGAATTTCAATAATAGCTTTATCTTAAGCGGATCATAATTTAGTCCCCTTTCTCTTAGGAGTTGCATTAGTAGTTTAATTACAGTCTGGTCCTCTGTCGAGAGGCTAGCTCCCATGATTAATGCTCAGCTGCTCACCTGCCTTCCAAGTGATGTCCCAGGGTTGAAGCTGTAATCCAGCTGCGAGCTTGACTCGGTCGGCTGGGTTTTCTTCAGATAGTTGTGCAGCGCTGCTCTTGGCATGTCGGGGTCACCATTTGAAGGGATACAAGACACGGACTCCTGATGGCTCTTGAGCAGAAGGCCTTTATTGCTATTTTTCCCTCCTACATATACTTTCCCCGTAGCCCCACATACTGTCCACACGCCCGAATCTGACATACAATTGGTTAGAGACCCTCAGACACGGACCTCGAGCCAGCCTGCAATTGGCCACCACCCAAAGCTCATCCTTAGCACTGTAGCCAATTTTCTTTATCTCAACCTTGCTCAAGTTTTTGTTTTTTGCCGCTTGCTTCCTCATTATCTCTAATTCAGGGATGTGTGAAACAGCGCGAAGCCACCTGCAAATTATTTTCCCACAGGTTCAAGGCTACAGATAAATTCATTCCCTACAGATCAATCATAACAAGCACACACACACACAAAAAAGCAAATATCCTTCCTAAAGGAGCCCATGCTAACCTAATTATGATCAGTGCTTAACAAAATGGGTGAACATCTTTTTTTCTATCTAGTCTGCAGTGAAGGGATCTGATTTTTGTCAGATCAAAGAAACTCCACTTCTCAAGCCCTTCAGTTTGGTGTTTGAAAGTGAGTTTCTATCTGCTACTTCCATATTTACAAGACACTCACAATAATAGAATGGTTTGGATTGGAAGAGACCTTAAAGATCACCCAGTTCCAACCCCCCTGCCATGGGCAGGGATACCTCTCACCAGACCAGGCTGCCCAAAGCCCCATCCGATCTGGCCTTGAACACTTCCAGGGATGGGGAATCCAAAGCTTCTCTGGGCAGTCTGTGCCAGTGCCTCACCACCTTGATTGCAAAGAACTTCTATCCAAAAGTAAAAAAACACTTCTATCCTTCTGAGCTACACAATCAAACTCCCACCCACGAACACAGACTAATATATCAAAATACTTGTTTAAATTTCCAAATTACTACAGTTGCAAGAAACAAACAACAGTTTTCATAACAATGAGAAAAAATAGTGCTCCAAATTTCTATTAAAAATAGCACTATGTCAACAGAAGCTTTCATTTATTTCCAGGTGTTCAACTTGTTATTACACATATGCCATTTAACTACTTTTATTTGAACATTAAGAGAATTACAGTTGGAGGGCTCATATTTTCAGTGGTCTCTCTGCAGTAGATACCAGCAGAACAAAACATATTGTTAACCATGTGGAATGTTTAATGACATTTGAGTTACCAGAATTACTTTTTTTACTTTTTTTTTTTTTTTTTTTTTTTTAACAGATCACAGAAGTACGTTACTGGGACATTTCCTTTAACAGAAATATCAAACTCAGTACTACATTTGTTTAATTTCAATACGAATGTCTCTACATAAGAGCAACATCATACATGACAGTTTGATTTAGCACACATATGGTACTTGGCAGCTCTAACTCTGATGCATGTTTCTTCCTATGCTCCATAGTAGGTGTAAATTATAAAACATTGCCAATACGCCCTGCATAAATATCAAGAATCAAATGCATCTTTTATTTTTTCCTTTTGCAACTTCATAGGGAAAGGGAGCAGCATTTATTTTTATCTCATATTAGTCTTTTCATACATGCAGTTTTCCTCCATGGACACTTCTACGTGTACCCTAACTACCATTTTTTTTTCCTGCAAGAAAATAATCTGTATTAGAAAATTGAATTTTCTTCTCAAATTAGAAAAACTACAGCCATAGACAACACATGACAAATCACAACCATTAATTTCAAAGTAACACCGAATGTGTCAAATTTATGTCAACTCGCCATCAGTTAGTTGAGGTATAACAAACTCCTTCACAATTACTGTTCTATTTGGAGCTCATTTGTGAAACTGACTGGTTTATCTAGTTATCTTTTTTGTAGGACATGCAGATGTTAAAACCGACACAAGTAAAATATATTTCAATCAGTATTACAGGCAGAAATGTGAAATGTGTTAATTTGATTCGTGTCAGTATGGAACAATGCTAGG
>JAACYP010018725.1:0-13426 GCA_011076525.1 Nettapus auritus | reverse complement strand
GAAAATGAAAAACAAAACAAATCAAATCCCTCCAGAAGTTAAGACAGTTTGTCCAAATAGTACATAAAATGTAATTCATCTGATGAAGCATTTTATAGCTGCAGAAAGGCCCAGTCCGTTTCCTCAGCACATCCTTAAATATCTCCATGACATCACTTTCCTAATGGCATTCTTGAGCTCCTGTTTCCTCAGGCTGTAGATGAGGGGGTTCAGTGCTGGGGGCATCACTGAGTATAGGGCAGTCATCACCAGGTTGAGGGATGGTGAGGAGATGGAGGGGGGCTTCAGGTAGGCAAACATGCCAGTGCTGAGAAACAAGAAGACTACGGCCAGGTGAGGGAGGCACGTGGAGAAGGCTTTGTGTTGTCCCTGCTCAGAAGGCATCCTCAGCACGGCCCGGAAGATCTGAACATAGGAGAAAAGAATGAAAACAAAACACCCAAAAAGAGGAAAACACTAAATGTGAGAAGCCCAATTTCCCTGAGGTAGGAGTCTGAGCAAGAGAGTTTGAGGATGGAGGGGATTTCACAGAAGAACTGCTGCACAGCATTGCCTTGGCAGAGGGGCAGAGAAAATGTATTGACTGTGTGCAGCAGAGAATAGAGAACCCCACTGCCCCAGACAGCTGCTGCCATCTGGGCACAAGCTCTGCTGCCCAGGAGGGTCCCATAGTGCAGGGGCTTGCAGATGGCAATGTAGCGATCATAGGCTATGACGGTGAGAAGATAATACTTTGCTGACAATAAAAAGAAAAAGAAAAAACCTGTGCAACACATCCTGCATAGGAAATGGCCCTGGTGTCCCAGAGGGCATTGGCCATGGCTTTGGGGAGAGTGGTGGAGATGCAGCCCAGGTCGAGGAGGGCGAGGTTGAGGAGGAAGAAGTACATGGGGGTGTGGAGGTGGTGGTCGCAGGCTACGGCTGTGAGGATGAGGCCGTTGCCCAGGAGGGCAGCCAGGTAGATGCCCAGGAAGAGCCCAAAGTGCAGGAGCTGCAGCTCCCGTGTGTCTGCGAATGCCAGCAGGAGAAACTCAGTGATGGAGCTGCTGTTGGTCATTTGATGCCTGTTGATCACAAGGCCTATCCAAAGAAAAAGGGACATGCACTGGGAACTTATGAATGATGGTGACAAGTTCTGAAACCTACAGTTTA
Source organism: Nettapus auritus (assembly GCA_011076525.1). NCBI lineage: Eukaryota > Metazoa > Chordata > Aves > Anseriformes > Anatidae > Nettapus > Nettapus auritus. Next base: position 12,274 of record JAACYP010018725.1, on the reverse strand, counting down.
GTTCACATGCAGTGCACCTGTATTAGAGAGGGGCTGTTTATCATACTCCAGCTAGATAACCCCAGGGACAATGTTGGATGTCCTTAAACCAGAGTGACCTGAACAGAGCCAGCTCATTTCCCAGCCCTACACACCGCAGAGCCCCGAGCCATAGTGGCTAGAACAGCCTGGGCACTTTGCTCCCAGGGATGCACCTCCAGAGCAGGACTCAGTATTCTGGTGTTTGAGCTCTGGCTTTAATCCCACTGCCCAGAGACACTGAGGGGAATACTAAGGGCAGGATGGATGGGAGGAGAAACACAGAGAAATGCCCCAGTGCTCTGGCTTTGGGAGGCAGGAATGGGAGTGAGAGATGAGCACTTGGGGGGCTCTCTTCTTCTGAGTCCTGCTGCTAAGGGACAACACAATCAGAGACTCCATGGTTTTGGGGCAGAGGCTTTGCTGGATTTGACCAGGGGGTTGCTCTGGGTAAGTTATGTGCACTGCATGGATGGCAGGGAGGTGCCCAAATCGTCTCTACTACAGAGTTCCTGGGAGCAGCTCCCTCTCTCTCCCTGACCAGGACTCTGCTGCTTGTAGGCGTCCCTGCCTGCAGCTGGGTCTCTATCCCCACACCTCCTGCCTGCAGGTCACAGCCCCCATCCCACCCGCTGGGTGCTCAGCTCTGCCCTGCAGACACCTCCTGGCAGCAGGGCTCTGCCCAGGGGCAGCTGGCTGGGGGCACGTCCTAGAGCCCAGCTCACACAGACCCTGCTGACACTGCACATGTGGTGCTGGAGCTTTCTATGGGCTGAGGGACAGGAAAGGGACTTGGTGTGGACCTTGTTGTGGTGCTTGTGGAGGCTTAGGTGTGTCACCCTCGTGGAAATAAGAGTGTCTACTTCCATTCCCATTCTCAAAGAACCAAAGAAAACAAAACTGAAAGCAAATGGTCTGGAAGCTCAGCCTGAAGCGTCTAACACTTGACTGCCTTCTTACCTTATGTACATCAATGCTGTGCTGAGGAGCTGTGAGCAGGCTGCCCCAGGCAGCAGCCTCCCACCAGCAGCAGGACCCTGCCCTGCCGGGGGGGCTCCTTCCACCCACAGCTTCTCCCCGCAGCGCCCTGGGCAGCTCCCCGGGCAGGCTGAGTGCTGAGCCTGGCAGGTGGCAGAGGCCCTGCCCCGGCACACAGCCCCTGGGGCACAGCAGGGACCCTGCTCTGCACCACAGCCCTGCCCACCCCTGCCGGCACTCCCGGCTTCACAGCCTGAAGCCAGCGTGTGACAAGGGAGCCCTCAGGGCCTTGCAGTGGGGAACCTCTGCACTGGAGTTGGTGCTTCTGCACACTAAAGAAATTCCAAGTGCAACCACCCTGATCTTCTGTGGGAGGTTCTGGGTTTGGAAATCATCCATGATACTTACCCTACTATGTGCTAGGAAAATTTCTCCTCCTCTGAGCTCTCAGTATTCTCATATTACATACAGCCTGTAACCTCCATATCTCTTCTGTCCCCTTCCTGTGCTAGCTGCAGGCAGTGCCCCCAGCCCTGCTGCGCTGTGCAGAGGAGCTGCTCCTGGGCACAGCTGTGTCTCTGCAGCGCTGCCCGCTTGCCAGGAGCTCCCCTTGGGCCCAGGAGCCCGGCCCAGCTCAGCAGCAGAGGCCCAGCCCAAGGCCTCCCTTGCTCTGCCCCCCCCCACCAGGATCCCCACACGTGGCCCTTTGGCGCCAGGGCTCACAGCTCCCGGATGGCAGCAGGGTCTCCCTTGGGGAACACACTTGGAAGCAGACAAAGGAAACACTGACTGGCCCTCTCTAAACACCGTGCTGACTCATGCCTGCTGAAGGAATTGCCCTAGCTAGGTGTGCAGGGCTACAGGACGTGCCAAATTTCCTCTCTGTTGTTCAACTTACACGTCAATGAAGTGGATGACGTAACAGAGTGCACCCTAACAAACTTTGCTGATGACACAAAGCTGGGAGGAGTGGCTGATACCCCTGAGGGCTGTGGTGCCATTTAGAGGGACCTCAACAGGCTGGAGAGATCGTCCTAGAGGAACCTCATGAAGTTCAACAAGGGCAAGTGCAGGGTCCTGTCTCCTTCCTAGGGAGGAATAACCCCAGCACCAGTACAGGCTGGGAATGACCTGCTGGAGAGCAGCTCTGCAGAGAGGGACCTGGGAGTCCTGGTGCACAGCAGGCTGAGCATGAGTCAGCAGTGTGCCTTGTGGCCATGAAGGCCAAGGGGATCCTGGGGTGCATTCGGAAGAGTGTTGCCAGCAGGCCAAGGGAGGTGATCCTCCCCCTCCACTCAGACTCTACTGCTGCTTGTGCTTGGGGTTATTCCTCCCTGGGAAGGAGACACAACAAGGAAAAGGTGACGTGCATGAGAAGCCTGACAGGGTCAGAAAACTGGTCATTTATTTGCAGAATGAGCAATAGGGCTGGATTTTCCTGAAATGCGACTTGTTCCCTGACAGAGCGGCACACTGCCACATTCATGGTTACAATAGCCTGGCAGCTTTGCGCCTGGGTATTACTGTGAGATCAGCGTAATGGGATGAAAGCTTTGTTCATCATCCCTTCTGTTGAGAGAGGGGGTTTGCCTCTCGCCAGGAGCTATCACTGCCACATGTCACCCAGGCAACCTCTGTGAGTGGCATCTGCCCTTAGGGCCAAGAGGTATGCAAAGCCTTGGTTCTCTTGCTTTCCAACATCCACTGGCCTTCAGTCCAGGCTAAGCAACCCAAGGCCTTCTCCAGAGCTGGTCATCAGGGAAAGGCACCGCTGGGACTCCTTGCAAGAGGCTGCAGTAATTCTGCCATTGCTTATGTCACTAAGCAATTGTGGGTGACTGGAATGTTTTGGACTCTTCTAGAGGTGAATTTGGAGTATGGGAATGCTTTATACAAACACAAAAGAGCTTTGACATGTTGGCTTGTGCTCAGTGACTCCTGTCCTAGAGCATTGCAGGTTATTGAATCAAAGACTGGAGTATGTGGAATACATCCAGTGTCCTAGAGCCATTCACACGCTGGCCGATACTGACTTGATTACTGAAAATCCAATCTGGTGGGGGTCTTCAGCTTCCCAGATGTCTGCTGGAAAGACAACACAGCCGAGAAGAAACAGTCTAGGAGGTCTCTGGAGTGTGTGGAAGACAACCAGGGGAGGTCCCCGTCAACTGTCGGTTAGCAAATGTGACGCCCTTCTAAAGGAAAGTCCAGAAGGAGGACCCAGGGAACTACAGGTCTGTCAGTCTGACTTTGCTGCCAAGGAAGGTTAGGGTGCAGATGATCTGGAGTGCCATCATGCAGCACATACAGGACAACCAGGTGATCAGGCCCAGTCAGCACGGATTTATGGAAGGCAGGTCCTGCTTGACGAACCTGATCTCCCATGAAAAAGTGATGCAGTTATTGGATGAGGGAAAGGCTGTGGATGTTGTCTGCCTAAGGTTTAGTAAAGGTTTTGACTCTGTTTCCCAGAGTTAAATCCAATTGGCAGATGGTCACAAGTGGTGTCCCCCAAGGCTCAGTACTGGGGCCAGACACAGGACAAGAGGAAATGGCCTCAAGTTGCACCAGGGGAGCTTTAGGTGGGATATTGGGAAAAATGTCTTTCCTGAAAAGGTTGTGATCCATTGGAACAGGCTGCCCAGGGATGTGGTGGAGTGGTCATCTCTGGAGGTATTCACAAGACATGTAGATGTGGTGCTTAGGGACAAAGTTTAGGGATAGGTGTGACAGTGTTAGGTAAATCATTTGACTTGATGATCTGAGAGGAATTTTCCAATCTGCGTGGCTCTATGGTTCTATGGTTCTATGAGTCTAACATAAATAACAGTCATTGGAAGGCAGGCACTGTATTCTGGGAGCTCAAGACTACAGCCTGGATAAGACCATAGGTTCTGCGAGGGATACCTGTGGGCTGGCACCATGCATCCTGGCACGCTTACCAGTGGGTTCCTGAAGTTAACTATGCTTGAAATGGCCACTGAGACCCTGAGAAACTGGTGTTGGGTTATGTGTGATCAACTCAGGCTGAAAAACTCAAGAGCAGGTAACTCTGAGTGGCTGTGGCAGAGCCCAGCAGCTTGCCCCAGTCTGGGAATATGACCCCTTCCAACTAAAGAAATGAAAATGAATTCATATGAACAGATTCATCAGGTCATTCCGCAGAGTAAGGGAAAGTATAGTTATTGTGCTGTAAGTGCAGCAGACAATAGGCCTTGGACTGGGCCTCAGGAGACTCGAGCAGATCTAATCTGGTTCATCCGTGAGCGAGGACAAACCCTGTGAGCAGAGTGAAGGACACGGAGTGGTGCCCTACCATGAAGGAGGATGCAGAGTGCAGCTGCAAGAGGCGTCTTTCTTGTGCTATGACTGACGCAGGTTCAGCTGAAGTGAAAGCCCCAGCCCAGGACCAGTGGACTGAAGGTCCCTGGGCACAACTGCAGAAAGACTTTGCAAGACCTCTGCCAGTGACAGCTTGAAGCACCAAATGCATCTTGGCAGTAGTAGGTCCTTTTGGCACATGGGCAGATGTCCTCCCTGGCAAAACCAACACAGAGGCCACCACTGCAAAGCTGCTGCATAAATCCAGCTTTTGTCCCTGGGGTCCAGACAGGGGAGAGGGAAGGGGAGAGGCAGGCCTTGAGGAGGGGGCTGGAGTGAGGTCACTGCCACTGCAGCAGCCTGATTGGCCCTCAGAAGGGCTGGCCGGCAGGCACTATGACATCATCCCAAGCATCAGAGAGCCCCCTGGGCAGTAATGACATCACTGCAGAGGGGAGGATGAGGGGCTGGCAGAGCCCCATTGAGGGCCTGGCTGTGGGTCCTCTCTGCTACAGCCACTTGACAGTGTGGGGCAGGCAGGAGGGGAGGCAGGGCTTGTGGCCGCCTTGCTCAGGATGAGCCCTGGGTGAACTGGGTGAGAAATCTGTGCCTTAGCTCCAGCAAAAGCTCTTCTCTTTGCTCTTGACTTTTCTCGATAACACCACTTCCAGGTGAGCTCTTCCCTTGCTAAAACCATACCTCCAACTCCACCATAAATTGCTGTTTTGGAGCCTGTCCTTGCTGTCACCCCCTTGCAGATCCTTCGTGGCTCCTCTCAGCACCCTGTCCCATGCAGTGTTTTAGCCCCACTGCCCCACACATGGTTCCACAGCCATGCTGCCAAGGCACAACACTTGGCAGTGCACATTCAGGGCTGGGTCGAGCTCCGCCAGTTACAGTCCCAATGGCAACCTCATTGTCCCTTCCTGCCATGGCCCTCCTGCCTTTGCAGCCTCCTCCAGCCCTCAGCCCTTGCCCTGACCCAGCCACATCCCATGGGGGGCTCTGCAGACAGCCCTGCTCCATGTTTGCAGGGCTCTGGGCCAGGACAGAGGCCAAGAGGGCTGGCCATTCCCCCGACACAGGCCCTGAGCCTGGCTCTCCCAGCTCCTTGTCCTCTGCACACCTCCCGGCCCTCATCTCAGCCCAGTGGAAGTGGCCCCATGGCAGTGCCCACCGCAGGCTGTTGCAGGGCGCTGGGTGCTGCCACCACAGCCCCAGCCCCTCTGAAGGGCACATCCATGGCAGAAGCATACAGAGGTCAGTGTCCCCAGCTGTGTCCCCTGCTCTCTTCTGCAGCAGATCCTCAGAGGCCTCCAGCCCCTCTGTGCCATCCCTGGGGGTCTTCAGGGGGTCTCCTGCTGCCCCAGGGCCAGGGCAGCCTGCCCCAGCCTGCTGCAGCCACAACGGAGCTTGCTATTGCATTTGTTCATGCTGCATTGAGAGTGAGTCTCAGACAAATAAGTTACTGCAGCTTCATTTATTTACTTTTTTTACCTGGATTCCTCTGGTACACAGCCAGTTGTGATCCCTCTGTGTACACAGCCATCCTGGCTCCTTGTATTCAAAAAGCCTCAGTGTCACTCAGGATACGCTGGTTATAAGATACAAGCAGATGAATAAGGGCATTTCTTTGTGGAAAAGATTATCACGAGAGGAAAATGGAAAACAAAACAAATCAAATCCCTCCAGAAGTTAAGACAGGCCTAGCCTGTCATGACATACATTAAAAATTCATGTGTAGAAGAAGAAAAGAAGCCTAGACCTGCTGAAAGGTCCAATCAGTTTCCTCAGTACATCCAGAAAAACAACCATGACATCACTTTCCTAATGGCATTCTTGAGTTCCTGGCTCCTCATGCTGTAGATGAGGGGGTTCACTGTTGGGGGCAGCACCGAGTACAGGACTGCCATCACCAGGTCCAGGGATGGGGAGGAGATAGAGGGGGGCTTCAGGTAGGAAAACACACCGGTGCTGACAAAGAGGGAAACTACAGCCAGGTGAGGGAGGCACGTGGAAAAAGCTTTGTACCCTCCCTGCTCAGAAGGCATCCTCAGCACGGCCTTGAAGATCTGCAAAAAGGAGAAAAGAATGAAAACAAAACACCCCAAAAAGAGAACACTACTAAATGTGAGAAGCCCAGCTTCCCTGATGTAGGAGTGTGAGCAGGAGAGTTTGATGTTCTGGGGGATTTCACAAACGAACTGGTCCACAGCATTGCCTTGGCAGAGGGGCAGGGAAAATGTATTGGAAGTGTACAGCAGAGCATTGAGAACCCCACTGCCCCAGGCAGCTGCTGCCATCTGGGCACAAGCTCTGCTGCCCAGGAGGGTCCCGTAGTGCAGGGGCTTGCAGATGGCAACGTAGCGGTCATAGGACATGATGGTGAGAAGAGAATACTCTGCTGACATCAAAAATACAAACAGAAAGAGCTGTGCAACACATCCCGAGTAGGAGATGGCCCTGGTGTCCCAGAGGGAATTGGCCATGGCTTTGGGGAGAGTGGTGGAGATGCAGCCCAGGTCGAGGAGGGCGAGGTTGAGGAGGAAGAAGTACATGGGGGTGTGGAGGCGGTGGTCGCAGGCTATGGCAGTGAGGATGAGGCCGTTGCCCAGGAGGGCAGCCAGGTAGATGCCTAGGAAGAGTCAGCATGGATTCACCAAGAGGAAGTTGTGCTCGACCAATTTCGTTGCCTTCTGTGATGGCATCACCAGCTGGGTAGATGAGGGGAGAGCAGTGGATGTCATCTACCTTGAATTTAGCAAGGCTTTCGGTACTATCTTCCATGACATCCTGCTAGCAAAGCTGAGGAAGTATGGGATAGAGGAGTGGACAGTAAGGTGGGTTGAGAACTGCCTGACTGGCCGAGATCAGAGGGTGGTGATTGGCGGCACAGAGTCCGGCTGGAGACCTGTGACTAGCGGTGTTCCCCAGGGGTTGGTGCTGGGTCCGGTCTTGTTCAACATCTTCATCGATGACCTTGATGAGGGATGCCCTCAGCAAGTAGGCCGATGACACAAAGCTGGGAGGAGTGGCTGACACACCAGAAGGCTGTGCTGCCATTCAGCGAGACCTGGACTGGCTGGAGAGATGGGCAGGAAGAAACCAAATGCAGTTTAATAAGAGCAAGTGTAGAGTCCTGCACCTGGGAAGGGACGACCTGCTGGAGAGGAGCTCTGAGGAGAAGGACCTGGGGGTCCTGGTGGATGACAGGTTGACCATGAGCCAGCAGTGTGCCCTGGTGGCCAAGAGGGCTAATGGGATCCTGGCGTGCATTAAAGGAGCATGGCCAGCAGGTCAAGGGAGACGATCCTCCCCCTCTACTCTGCCCTGGTCAGGCCTCACCTGGAGTACTTTGTCCAGTTCTTGGCACCTGGTACAAAAAAGACAGGGATCTCCTGGAAAGAGTGCAGCGGAGGGCCACAAAGATGCTACGGGGCCTGGAGAATCTTCCCTATGAAGAAAGGCTGAGAGACCTGGGTCCGTTCAGCCTGGAGAAAAGATGATTGAGAGGGGATCTTATCAATGTGTATAAATTCCTGAAGTGTGGGAGACAGAGGGATTTGGCCAACCTCTTTTCAGTGGTTTGTGGGGACAGGACAAGGGGTAATGGACACAAGATGGAGCACAGCAAGTTCCACACCAACATGAGAAAGAACTCCTTCACAGTGAGGGTGACGGAGCACTGGAACAGGCTGTCAAGGGAGGTTGTGGAGTCTCCTTCTCTGGAGATACTCAAGGGCCATCTGGACACCTACCTGGGCAGGGAGACAAGAAAGAAGTGAGGGAGGCACATGGAAAAGGCTTTGAGCTGTCTCAGAGGGCATCCTCAGCACTGCCCTGAAAATGAGTGTGCAAGACAGCACAATGAAAATAAAGCAACTAAAGCCTACAGAAATGCTCAACAAAAGTGCCCCAGCTTCCCTGAGGTAGACATCTGAGTAAGTGAGCTTCAGGATCTTGGGGATTTCACAGAAGAGCTGGTCTACAGCATTGCCTTGGCAGAGGGGCAGTGAAAATGTATTGGCCGTGTGCAGGAGAGCAGTGAGAACCCCACTGCCCCAGGCAGCTGCTGCCATCTGGGCACAAGCTCTGCTGCCCAAGAGGATCCCATAGTGCAGGGGCTTGCAGATGGCAACGTAGCGGTCGTAGGCCATGATGGTGAGAAGTGAATATTCCACGGACATAAAAAATACAAACAAAAAGCCCTGTGCAGCACATCCCGAGTAGGAGATGACCCTGGTGTCCCCGAGGGCATTGGCCATGGCTTTGGGGAGAGTGGTGGAGATGCAGCCCAGGTCGAGAAGGGCGAGGCTGAGGAGGAAGAAGTACATGGGCGTGTGGAGGCGGTGGTCGCAGGCTACGGCGATGAGGATGAGGCCGTTGCCCAGGAGGGCAGCCAGGTAGATGCCCAGGAAGAGCGCGAAGTGCAGGAGCTGCAGTTCCCACGTGTCTGTGAATGGCAGGAGGAGGAACTCAGTGATGGAGCTGCTGTTGGACATGGGCTGCCTGTTGGGTATAGGAATCTGTACAGGTAGTAATAGACAATTAAAATTTAGGACAGGCTTCTCTGAGTGAAACCTCGACCATTCCTTGTAGACCCTCCACCTGCCATTCTTAAAGGCTTTTCCTTTTTCTGTTGTAATCTTTCATTCAGCTCCATGACATGAGCTTCATTTTTAAAGATCAGTGAGCCATGAGGAGCAGGGGCCTCCGCTCCTGGGCTCTTGAGGGAATTGGTCTTGACTCAATGCAGAGAGTACACGGGAACATGGCAGCTGGGCAAAGTTTTATTGTCAGATTTTGCCAGTTTAAATACTAGAGGTGCGGCCTCACCAGAGCCAAGTACAGGGGGACAATCACTTCCCTAGCCCTGCTGGCCACACTGTTCGTTATAGAAGCCTGTTGGCCTTATCCATGCTGTTGGCCTTCTTGGCCACCTGACACACTGCTGGCTCATATTCAGCCAACAGTCAACCAATACTCCCAGGTCCTTCTCTGCCAGGCAGTTTTGGGCCCCTCACTACAAGAAGGACATAGAGGTGCTCGAGAGAGTCCAGAGAAGGGCAACGAAGCTGGTGAGGGGTCTGGAGAACAAGTCCTACGAGGAGTGGCTGAGGGAGCTGGGATTATTCAGTCTGGAGAAGAGGAGGCTCAGGGGTGACCTTATTGCGCTCTGCCTTAAAGGAGGCTGTAGTGAGGTGGGGGTTGGTCTATTCTCCCACATGCCTGGTGACAGGATGAGGGAGAATGGGCTGAAGTTGCTCCAGGGGAGCTTTACGTTGGATCTTAGGAAAAACTTATTTATTGAAAGGGTTGTTAGGCATTGGAATAGGCTGCCCGGGGAAGTGGTTGACTCACGATCCCGGGAGGTCTTTAAAAGATGTTTAGATGTAGAGCTTAGGGATATAGTTCAGTGGAGGACTTGTTAGTGTTAGGTCAGAGGTTGGACTCGGTAATCTTGGAGGTCTCTTCTAACCTAGATGATTCTGTGATTCTGTGATCACTTCTAGCACGGAAGGCATATTTACATCTGCACTCCAAATGTGAAAAAATGTTGGTGACAAAAAGGACTTGTAGTTTTATTTATTTATTTATTTATCCCTACATAGCATCCTCTCCCTCATGATGCCCAAGAAGTGCTCTCTGAATTCAGAAATCCTGAGCATTTCTGCTGCACTCCTAGTGAATGGTTGCGAGAGCTGGCTGTGGGAGGGACCCCACACTGGAGCAGGGTCAGAGAGTGACTTTGATGGAGCGGCAGAGACAAAGCATCATGGACTGACCGCAGCCCCCATTCCCTGTTCCCCTGCGCTGCTCAGAGGGAGGAGGTAGAAGAAGGTGGATAGTCTTTTTTTAGTTTCCATTTAGTTTCTCACTGCTCCAGCCTCTTAGTAGCACTCAATATATTATGTTCATCTTCCTACACTGAGTCCGCTTTGCCCATGTCCGCAATTGGCGAGTGCTCTGCCTGTTCCTTATATGAATCCTGGAGCCCCTTTTCACTCTATTTTCTCCATCTGTTCCTTTGAGGGGGAGAGGGTCAAAGAACGGTGTGCTGGAGTTCAGCTGCCCATCAGTGTGAAAGCACAGCACTGCTCGGCCATGGTATTGGTAGCGGCTTTGAAATAAGAGAACAATTTCAGGCAGTGTACTGAGGAGATCATATTTTATTATACAGATGTTCAGAAAAAGTCACTGCTGACATACAGGTAAACTAAAAAATATCCACAGTAAACAAAGCAGTTTGATTGCTCAAATGACAATGGATAAATAAAAAAATATTTTTCTAAGAAAATATTAAAGGAAATGACACTGGATCAAAATAACAATAATGATAATGAAACCAGTATCCAGGAAATCACTTGTGGAAAAGGATGGGAAATTTATCCCTATTCAGAAACATCCCTGAAATCACTTTCCTAACAGCACCCTTGAGCTCCTTGTTCCTCATGCTGTAGATGAGGGGGTTCAGTGCTGGAGGCACCACCGAGTACAGAAGAGCCACCACCAGGTTCTGGACTTCGGAGGAAATAAAGGGTGGCTTGATGTAGGCAAATATGCCAGTGATGACAAACAGGGAAACCACAAACAGGTGAGGGAGGCACGTGGAAAAGGCCTTGTGCCGTCCCTGCTCAGAGGGCATCCTCAGCACAGCTCTGAAGATTTGCAAGTAGGAGAAAAGAATGAAAACAAAAAACCCAGATGCTAAAGAGACACCAAGCATGGCAACCCAAACTTCCCTGAGGTAGGATTCTGTGCAGGAGAGCTTGAGGATCTGGGGAACTTCACAGAAGAACTGGTCCACAGCATTTCCTCTGCAGAATGGGAGTGAAAACGTATTGGCCGTGTGCAGAACAGCAGTGAGAATCCCACTGCCCCAGGCAGCTGCTGCCATCTGGGCACAAGCTCTGCTGCCCAGGAGGCTCCCGTAGTGCAGGGGCTTGCAGATGGCAATGTAACGGTCGTAGGACATGATGGTAAGAACAGAATACTCTGCTGATATTAAGAAGAGGAACAAAAAGACCTGTGCAGCACATCCCGAGTAGGAGATGACCCTGGTGTCCCAGAGGGAATTGGCCATGGCTTTGGGGAGAGTGGTGGAGATGCAGCCCAGGTCGAGGAGGGCGAGGTTGAGGAGGAAGAAGTACATGGGCGTGTGGAGGTGGTGGTCGCAGGCTACGGCTGTGAGGATGAGGCCGTTGCCCAGGAGGGCAGCCAAGTAGATGCCCAGGAAGAGCGCAAAGTGCAGGAGCTGCAGCTCCCGTGTGTCTGCGAATGCCAGCAGGAGGAACTCGCTCACAGAGCTGCTATTGGGCATTTGTTAGTTCTAGGCATGGGGTCCTGACCACAGTGGAAAAAGACAGCAAGGAAGTTCAACAGAATTATCTGATAAGAACTAATTCAATTTTGGAGTATTATTCATATATTTTGCAGGTTGCTTTCTTGAGTTGTGACTGATGCTTCCTGAGGTTGTCCCTGGGAGTCGGATACTCTACTGTGGGCAATGTTGTAGTCAGTCCTCACCTATAAATATAAGGAAAGGGGAAGGTGTTAATAACAGATAAAATTCACTCCTCATATCAGGTGATTATCCACATTGCCTTTCCAAGTTCACCCAACTGCAGAGCAGGGCTGTCCAAATTTCCTTTCTGTATACTGTCATTCCTGCTGCACTCCAAGTGAAACCTTGTGGCTCCACAGAGAGAAATGGACTGTCCTTTAGTGCAGAGTGTTCGTTCCGAGGGGACAGCCAGTCTGTCCATAAAGGCTGCTCTCTTCTGCTGGCATGTCTATGAGCTGTGGGCTAATTACACTCACATGTTCACCTGAAAAGAACCAGGGCACTGTTGAATCCATTCTCAAAATGCAAATCTTCAGCCCCGTCACCCTGTCCCCATGCTCCCCTACCCCAAGTTCACCAAGGGCTCAGTCCATGTGCATGTGAAACCCCCAT
>JAACYP010018619.1:0-14583 GCA_011076525.1 Nettapus auritus | reverse complement strand
GCAGTGACTTTTTCATTCATTCTTTATTGTCTATGTCTACACAGCAACTCTAGGATTAAAGGCAGATAAGATTATCAGGTCAGAGTAAAGAAATTAACTAGCAAGCAGGATGCTAAGAATACCATTATATAAATAAATAAATAAATAAAAATTATGAAGATACTAATAAAAATATTAATAAGAAATTGTCCTATCCATTTCTCAAATACCCTGGTATTCCTATTAAGATTATTATTGACCATTTCATTAAGAAAGTATTAATAAGGATAAAAATGATAGGATACAAATCACAATACATGCATATTATTATGAATGCATTTTATGAATACAGTATTGATGCTTATGAGGAATATATAGAAAGTTTCCTCACTGCATCTTTCAGCTCCTGGTTTCTCATGCTGTAGATGAAGGGGTTCAGTGCTGGAGGAACCACTGAGTACAGAACTGCCACCACATGGTCCAGGGATGGGGAGGAGATGGAGGGGGGCTTTAGGTAGTCAAACATGCCAGTGCTGACAGTCAGAGAGACCACGACCAGGTGAGGGACACACGTGGAAAAAACTTTGTGCTGGCCCTTCTCGGTGGGCAGCCTCAGCACCGCCCTGAGGATGTGCACATAAGAAACAACAATGAAAATAAAACAAACAAAGGCTAAAGAAATACTAAACACTACCACTCCAAATTTCCTGTAGTAGGATATTGAGCAGGAGAGCTTGAGGATCTGGGGGATTTCACAGAAGAACTGGTCCACAGCATTGCCTTGGCAGAGGGGCAGGGAAAATGTATTAGCAGTGAGCATCAGAGCATTGAGAACCCCACTGCCCCAGGCAGCTGCTGCCATCTGGGCACAAGCTCTGCTGCCCAGGAGGGACCCGTAGTGCAGGGGCTTGCAGATGGCAACGTAGCGGTCATAGGCCATGATAGTAAGGACAGAATACTCTGAACCAAAGAAGAAGATGAAAAAGAGGACCTGTGCAGCACACCCTGCATAGGAGATGGCCCTGGTGTTCCTCAGGGAATTGGCCATGGCTTTGGGGACAGTGGTGGAGATGCAGCCCAGGTCGAGGAGGGCGAGGTTGAGGAGGAAGAAGTACATGGGCGTGTGGAGGCGGTGGTCACAGGCTATGGCTGTGAGGATGAGGCTGTTGCCGAGGAGAGCAGACAGGTAGATGCCCAGGAAGAGAGTGAAGTGCAGGAGCTGCAGCTCGCGTGTCTCTGCGAATGGCAGTAGGAGGAACTCGCTCATAGAGCTGCTGTTGGGCATTTTCTGACCATGGACATGGTTGCCTGTTAGAGGAGAAGGCAGAACAAAGTCAGAACAGACTTCACTTAGGGAAACCTATTGAAAGTCTTAGAGCACCCCCAGCCTGAACCCCTCTTTGCAGGAGAAGCTTTCTGCAGCTCTCTTTTTTGAGCTCAAGATGGTGCTAGCTGAGAGTGGCACTGGGAGTAGGGGCTGCTTTGGAATACTTCCTGCTATGCATCAGGAGGGCAAAAGGAACATGAGGGAAAACTCAAGTTCAGTCCACTTGTCAGATCCATGAGCTTTGCTGTGCTCTTACAAGAAGCTCATGTGAATGCAGAGGCAAAGCTTCAGGGAGTTTGTTTGCTGTGTTTTGTTCCATTTATCCCTATAGCACTTAGAAGAGGTATTGAATGGTTGAACTCCCTGACTTTTCCTGTGCACTCCTGGTGAAATCCTGTGGGTGCCAGGAGTCAAAGGGACTGTCCCTTAGTGAAGACTGAGCAGAGCAGCTCTGCCCAGCATTCCTGTTCTCAGCTGCCCTTTGTCACCCCTCTGTCAGCTGCAGGAGCATCCCACTAAGGTGTTTCCCTGAGAAGAAACTGGAGACAGCTGAGAGCAGAGAAGCCCCAATCCAAGTGCAGATGGACAGCATCCTCACCTTGTCTCTGGGTGAAGCTGTGAGCCAGAAGGAGTTTGGGAGCTTCCCTTCATCTGGGCCCTGCCTGCTGTGCTGGCCATGCCATCCCCAAAGCCCATGGGCTGCAGGGGGGGAGGAGGCCAGGGAGGGGCTGCTCCAGGGGAAGGCATCTGCACTGCAGGGCATGGCCACGAGGTGCCCGAATCCCCCCTGCCAGGGCATTCCTCGCAACAGCTCCCTTTGGCTGCCTGCCCCTCTCTCTGCTGCTTGCAGTTGTCCCTGCTGGGAGCTGCTGCTCTGCGCCCACCTCTTTCCGCCTGTCCGTGATCACAGATCCCATCCCACACGGCTATGCTCAGTGCTGTCCTGCAGCACCCTGACACCAAGAAGGCACTGCCAAGGGGCACCTCCATGGCTGCAGGAGCTAGAGGGCAGCTGACAGAGAGCCCCGCATGGCGAACCAGGGCAGGGTGTTCTGGGCTGACTGGGGATACCTGTGCTAGGGCACTCCAAGGGGTTTCTGCCAGATTTCCTCACCTCACCCTGCAATCCAGCAGCAGTCCCAAAGCCTACTGTATTGCCCACTGCCTTCCCAGAAACAAGACCAAGAAGGATACCCTTCCAGGACCAGCAGATGCACGGCCCTGCAGCCAGAGACTTGCCTTGTCAGGGGCTGTGGAGTTTTCTCCTCCAGTCAGCTCCCAGCATCCTCCCACCCCCAACTGCCTTTAAATCCTCTCACCTTCTATCCTCTCAGTGTGTCTGCTGTGGTCAGAGCCCCCAGCCCTGCTGCGCTGTGCAGAGGAGCTGCTCCTGGGCAGAGCTGTCTCTCTGCACCAGGGGCCTCTTGCCAGGAGCTCTCCCTGTCCCAGGAGCCCGGCCCAGCTCAGCAGCAGAGGCTCAGCCCAAGGCATTGTAATCACCCCTCCATTGGCTTTGGTGATGAGCCCATGAACCTCAGGCACTGAGAGCAAATTGAAGACATCTCTCAAGAAGTCCAAGTCAGATGCAAGTTTCCTGCAGGGTCCCCCAAGGGCTGGGACTAACATAGCCTCCCTTGGAGCTCATTAGAGCAGAACATTGGAGGCTGTGATGACAAGGAGACAAAGACAATGTGAAGGTAACACTGATGTGTAAACAAAGAGGATATGTTTCACCAAGCACGAGGGTTGACCCTTGACCCCCGGCCCCTGGAAAGGGAGCTCCTTTCCCTTGACACATTGCTCAGGTCTCTTCCTGGGGCAGCAGGAGGTGGGGATGTGGCTTGCCAAGTGCAGGAGAATGGTACAACCCCTGCCTGGTTCATGGGTGGGGGTGAGGAGGCAATGAGGCCCTGGTGCTTTAACGATAGGCTGTCTCCTCATAGGCCTCAGTGGCACAGACAACAGCCATAGCCATGGACACGAAGACCTGTGTCCTGTTGGGACTCTCAGCCTTGCAACAGCCCTTGCTCCTCTCCACACTAGGCTGTCCTAAGGACTCCCAGACCTGCACCTCTTTCCCTGCTGGCTGCAGACCCTTATGCGTGTGGTGTCACTCTGGATCTGAGCTGAGTCTGAGAACTCAGATTTTCTTGGTTGGTCAAGCTCCTCATAAGGCAGCTGTGTAGGAAGCTGGCCTGGTTCCTGGTGAGCAGACACCACTGCTCATATGTTATCCCTCATAGTTCCGAGACCCTCCTCCTCCTGGGCACTGCTCACTCAGCAGGGTCCCAGTCTGCCCTGATGTGTGGGGTTCCTCTTCCTCCGGTGCAAGATTACACTATTCCCTTTGTAAATGTCAAGAGGTTCCTGCAGGCAAAATCCTGCAGTTTCTCAAGGTTCCCCCACAATGATGCTCTATTCTGTCAGGTGTTCATGGCTGCAGGCAGACGATTCAACCTTCCTGTGATTGTGCTATCTATGACAAGATAGCAGCATCAGGAGTTGCAGGAAAACACTGATAACATGGGAGTAACCTGTTGAATGGAACTGCAGCAGAGAATCAAGGAAGGATAGGGGATGGAAGGCTGCCAGGTTTCACCTCTTCTGTGCTTCCTTCTCATGCTTGTTGTCAGTTTGTCTGGAGCTGTGTCCTAAATGTTATGGGGCTGTGCAGGTCAAAATTAGAAGGGCCAAAGCCCAGCCGGAGCTTAATCCGTCTATTACTGTCAAAGAAAATAAAAACTGCTTATATAAATACTTTAAATAAAGGAGGATTAAGGAGAATCATCATCCTTTATTGGATGTGGGAGGAAACCTGGAGAGAAGAGAGGAGGTAAAGGCTGACGTACCAAATGCCTTCTTTGCCTCAGTCTGTAGCAGCAAGAGCAGATGATCCCCTGGACATTTCTTCCTCCTCATGGCCAGTGCCACCGTTCTAAGGTACATTGTGTGGCAATTTTTTCTCTTCTGCTCTTTCTGACTACCAAAGAAAGCTGCACCAGGGTGGAAACCACTCCTCAAGTAGGCATTCCAAACCATCAGCCTTCTTGAGGCTCGTCATCCAACCAGACAGAAGTCACCTCACCAGCATCTTCCAAGCCATAGGCCTGCTGCTGGCCTTGCAGCTCCTTGGCTGCACAAACCAAGCCACGTGCCTCCTGCTGTCCAGTCATGTACTCAAGCAGAAGGGACAGGACAACCCACAAATGGACCTTCTTTCTGTATGGGTCCTCCTGGAGGCAGATGAGATCCCACAGTCAGCGTGCCCACCAGGTGCCTTCTGCTGGCCTACCAGGGCCACTGGCAGATGTCAGGCAAAAAGCACTGATCCCAGGGAGAAGTCAAGGGTGACCTGCCACCTACAGACCTTAGTGACCTCACGGTCCCTTTCCATGATACGTTCCTGCTGCTGCCCTATTAACTGCAGGGACAGTGACCTCACAGTTGCTTCCACAGTCACATTCCTCCTGCTGGGGAAGGAGATCCTGAGGCACTAGTGATCGCTTCCTAGTTCTCATGGGAGTAGGGCTCACCTTACTGGGTTAGAGAGTAAACAGAGGTTTAATAGGAAGGTTTGGTGTTCTTCTCTGGTTAGGGTATGCGCAAGGTCTGTGGTTTAGGGATGTTTTAAGTCTTCCAAGAAGTCTAGTGTTGAATATAGCATTCAAATGCTAGTGGCAAGGGCAGGGATTAGGGTGAGCAGGAGTGTAAAGGTAAGAGAATGGGGCTATGGACTGAGTTTTGCTTCAGGTGATACTCTGAGGTCACACATTAGAGCAGTGGATTGCTGTCAGATTGCTGGAGTAATGTTTAGGTGTAGGGATTAAAATTACTGGTTCAAATAAAGGAAGGGCCATACACGACTGTTTTAGTCATTGTTACCACACTGTCGACATTTCATGAACCCTCTTCCCCCTATGAAATCATTAATTTCTGCTAGCCATCCTCCTCTTCCCACCCCAAAATCTCACATCTCTCTTGTCCAGGCTGCTCCTGACTTCCCCATATCATACTAGGATCACTTTCTGATGACATTCATGATCTCAGAGAATCTTTCTCCCCTCTCTTGCTTACTCCCTTCCTGAGAAGGAAGTAGAGTTGTAGTCAGGAGGGAAAAGGAAACAAAGGTCTTTAGGAGCATCCTGCACAATGTGCCCATCAGCTCTGTACCTCCACAAAATTAAGATTCCTACCTATAAGTTTTGTATGCCAAATGGCTTCTATGGATCCAGGGTTCCTTTTCCCAGGCCCTCACATGTTTCAGTTTTGGATGTGCAGGGATGGGATAAGGAAAGCCAAGGCATGGATGGAACTGAGCTTGGTAAAGGATGAAAAGAATAACAGGAAGGGATTCTATAGAACATTGCTCAGAAAAGAAAAGCCAAGGAGAGTATACCCCCTCTGATGGATGAGAAGGGTGAACTGGTAATGACAGACACGGAGAAGGCTGAGGGACTCAGCAATGTCTTTGCCTCAGTCTTCCCTGCCAGTCAGGCTTTTGAAGTCTTCATTTCCCTGAACCCATAGATGGAGGCAGGGTGGGCAAAGTCCCACGTGCTGTAAGTGAAGAGCACGTTCGGTACCACCTGATGAACATAAACAACTACATGTCTATAGGGCCTGATGACTTGTATCCCAGGGTCAAGAAAAAACTGGCTGATGTAGTTTCCAAGCATCCCTCCATCATATTTGAATAGCCCTGGCAGTCGGGTGAAGTCCCTGGTGACTGGAAAAGGGAAAACATCATTCCCGTTTTAAAAAGGGTAGAAAGGAAGACCCAGGGAACTACAGAACTCTGAGCCTCACCTCTGTGCCTGGCAAGATCATGGAAAAGATCCTCCTGGAACCAATGTCAAGGCACATGGAAGACAAGGAGGTGGTCCGAGACAGCCAGCATGGCTTCACTAATGGGTAGATCATGCCTGATGGATCTGTGGCTTTCTACAATGGAGTGACCATATCAGACAACAAGGGAAGACCTACCGTCTACTACTTGTCATCTACTTGGAGTTCTCTAAGACCGTTGACATAGTCCCACATGACATCCTGCTCTCCAAATTGGAGAGATACGGATTTGATGGGTGCACCATTCAGTGGATAAGGTCACACAGTTTGAAGGTCACACCCAGAGAGTGGTGGTCAACGGCTCTATGTCCAAGTGGAGGCTGGTGATGAGTGGTGTCCCTCAGAGGTCTGTCCTCGGGCCAGTACTGTTTAATATCTTAATCAATGACATAGAGAGTGGGATCAAGTGCACCCTCAGCAAATTTGCAGATGACACCAAGCTGAGTAGTGTAGTTGATGCAACAGAGGAAGGGATGCCATCCAAAGGTTAATAGACAAGCTAGACAAGTGGGCCCACGTGAACCTAATAAGGTTCAACAAGTCCAAGTGCAAGGTGCTGCACCTGGGCCAGGGAAATCCCAGCCAGGAGGCTGGGAGAAGAACTCATTGAGAGCAGCCTTGCAGAGAAGGATTTGGGGGTTCTGGTGGAGAAAAAGCTCAACATGAGCCAACAGTGCACACTTGTAGCCCAGAAGTCTAACTGCAGCCCTGACCACATCAAAAAAGGGGTGGAGGCAACTGATTGTGCCCCTCTGCTCTACCCTCCTGAGGCCCCACTTGGATTACGGCATTCAGGTCTGGGGCTCCCAGCACAAGAACGATGTGGAGCTGTTAGATCGGGTCCAGAGGAGGGCTATGAAGATGATGAAGGGGCTGGAGCACCTCTCCTCTGAAGAAAGAACAAGAGAGCTCGGGCTGGTAGAGAAAGCTCCTGGGTGACATCTTTGTGGCCTTTCAGTACTTAAAGGGGGCTTGTAAAAAAGATGGTGACTCTTTGCTCAATCACATAATGACAGGACAAGATGGAATGCTTTCAAGCTAAAAGAGAGGAGATTTAGATTAGAGGTTAGGAGGAAATTCTTCACTCAGAGGGAGGTGAGGCAATGGAACAAGTTGCCAAGAGACTTTATAGATGCCCCATCCCCGGAGCTGTTCAAGAGCAGGTTAGATGAGGACCTGGGCAACTTGATCTCATGGGTGGCATCACTGCTTATGGCTGGGGGGTTGAAACTAGATGATCTTTAAGGTCCCTTTCAACATGAGCCATTCCTGATTCTATGGTCTCACAAACTATACCTCAAGCGCAACTCCCATCCCATCAGCCTTCCGGTGGTCCATCACCTGACCAGGACAGAAGTTGACTCTCCATCATCTTCGACACCATGTGCATGCTTCTGGCCTTTGCAGTCCCTATCTGTGCCACATTCCTTCAGCTGGTCTGTCAGGTCCAGAGACAGAAGTGACCTCCCAGCCTCCTTCACAGCCATATGCCTCCTGTAGGCCCAGCAGATCCTGAGGCACACTTGATCCCATCACAGCATTCCTAGACAGCTCTTCCTTGTGGCCTTTGATCTGATCACATACGTGTCACCTCACATGCCTCTTCCAAAGCCATGTGCTGCCACAGGATCTCACAGTCCCTGCCCTACCCCAAGGGGACAAACAGTGTAAATTAGGGGTAGGAGTGGGGTTGAAGAATTGATGTCCTGTGTACATGTTGAAGGGCTTTGGGGATTAGGTGTTCAGAACAAAGTGTAGGGATTAGAGTAGGTCACCCTCCAGGGTTAAGGGAATGGCAAGGCTTTGTGAAATGTGTTAATTTGATTTGTGTCAGTATGGAATAATGCTAGGGCTGCATGATGAAATATAACCTTCTACCAAAGAAAAACAGAGGGATTAGTGTACATAGTTCTTATATCATGAGAAGGAAGGGTCCAGCAACTTGTGTAAATAGAGGGTTTGTAAGACAAACATTGAGACTCTGGTCTGGGAGATAAGAACCAAGGACTTTTTAGGAAACTGCTGACTTTTGCATGGGACGCTGTGCAAGCCTCAGATATCTGACAAAGATATCACCAAATAAGGAGAAAGGGGGAGTTGAAAGACAAGGCTGTCCATGACAGGCCAGCAGATGCGTCTGCTTTGTTCGTAGTTTGTGAGATCCACTCTTCCTAAGTAGCGGGTAGGCCCAAGACAGCAAGAGGTCTTGGACAGGGGTTGTGAAGTCAGAGGTGTCAGTTTTGCCTGAAGTTATACTTCAGGGCTGCTTTTAGTTTTTTTGCACAGAGGGGGCTACTGCCTCTAAGACACTCAGTGGAAACTGAAGCATCTTCCAGTCCTTTTCCACCCTGGCTTAAGAGATGTTACTTTCTCAGAAGCAGAGTAGCCAGTAGAGGTGAGACACATACTCTGAGATCATGAATGTCATCAGAAAGCTGATCCCAATTAGATGACTGATATGGGGAGGTCTGGAGAAGGCTGGCCAGGAGAGATGTGAGATTTGGGAGAAGGAAGAGAAGCTGGCCATCAGAAATTAACAATTTTGAATGGGTAAGAGGGTGCAGGTGAAGTTGATTCCACTGTAGCACTAACTTAAAAGAGTCATGTGAGGCCCTTAACCTATTTTAACTAGTAACCTAAATCCCTAAACCTAAATGCTACTCCACACCCTGACAGGAATCCACTACTCTAATGCCTGATCTCAAAGTATCCCTTGACGCCAAGCCCTGGCCTATAGGCCTTTTTCGTTACCCTTACACTCTTGTTCGCCCTGATCCCTGCCCTTAATTGTAGCATTTGCTGAGGCGATCGGCTCCGGGGCAGACGCGTTCTGCAGCGGAGCGGGGGATCGGGCCAGGCAGGGCTAATTTTCCGGCATCGAGCCTACTTGAGGGAGCCGCCACGACCCAGCAGCCCTCGTGAGGGACGCTGACGAGGCGTAGGCGGAGCCAGCAGCGCCCCCTCCCCAGCCGTTCAAAAGCTGCCCCTAGGGAGCACGAGCGACCAGGAACGCGGCGAACAGGACGGGCAACCAGGGCGTGGCGCGGCAGAAGGGCGTGGCGCGGCAGTTAGCGCAGGCAGGGCGAGCAGGAAGGGCAGGGCGCTCTCCCCCGCCCATACGTAACACCTCCTGTAAGGACAGCCGTTAGCTAGGCGATAATGGTCTCCACCAGGCACGGTGCGCTCTCCAGGAAGTCGGTACACACCCAGACCGACTACCCGTTAAAAAATGCAGCAGTTCAGGTCACCGGATGCAGGGAGTGTCTGAGCCTGTTGCTGCCATCGGCGGGAGGCAGAGAAACTGGGTGCGTGAGGTGCGAGCAGGTGGATGACCTGGTCCGCATGGTGGCGGAGCTCAAGGAGGAGGTGGAGAGGTTGAGGGATATCAGGGAGTCTGAGCGGGAGATAGACTGGTGGAGCGACTCCCTGCAGGGCCTCAAGGAGAAGTACCGGGGTGAGACATCTCAAACGGGGGTGGACCCCTTGCCCTGTCGCCGTCAGGCAGAGGGAGGAGATCTGGGAGTTGAGGAGGAATGGAAACAGGTCCCTGCTCGACATCGCAGGCGACGTCCTCTCCTTCCGGCCCCACCTTCCCAGGTGCCCTTACATAACAGGTTTGAGGCCCTGGAGCTTGAGAGACCGGTTGGTGAGGAAGAGGTAGCAAGAGTACCCAGGAGGATGCCTAGGGCGAGGAGGTCGACTCCACGCCTCAGGACTGCCTCCACCATGAAAGACAGAAAGGTTATTGTTGTGGGAGACTCTCTCCTCAGGGGAACAGAGGGCCCTATTTGTCGGCCTGACCCTACGCGTAGGGAAGTCTGCTGCCTCCCTGGGGCCAGGGTCAGGGACGTTGCCAAGAAGCTTCCCAACCTGGTTCGCTCCTCTGACTAGTATCCTCTTTTGCTAGTCCAGGCAGGTAGTGATGACATTGAAGAGAGAAGCCTCAGGGCTATCAAACGAGACTTTAGGGGACTGGGACGGTTAGTGGATGGAGCGGGAGTGCAGGTGGTGTTATTGTCCATCCCTACGGTGGCAGGGAGGGGTACAAAGTGGACACGGAAAGCCCACCTGTTAAACACGTGGCTCAGGGGCTGGTGCCAACACAGAAATCTTGGGTTTTTCGACCATGGGGCACTTTACTCGACACCCGGCCTGATGGCTGCAGACGGGTCCCTATCTTTTAGGGGAAAACGGATCCTGGGCCAGGAGCTGGCAGGGCTCATTGAGAGGGCTTTAAACTAGGTAAGAAGGGGGACGGGGCTGAAGCAAGGATTGTTGGAGCTGTGCCAGAGGGAACAATAGCAAGGCCGGGGGATAAGGCAATGGCCCAGCTGAAGTGCATCTACACCAATGCACGCAGCATGGGTAACAAACAGGAGGAGCTGGAAGCCATCGTGCTACGGGCAGGCTATGACTTGGTTGCCATCACGGAGACGTGGTGGGACCACTCTCATGACTGGAGTGCTGCAATGACTGGCTATAAACTCTTCAGAAGGGACAGGCAGCACAGAAGGGGTGGTGGTGTGGCTCTCTATATTAGAGAGTCTCTCGATGTTGTAGAACTCGAGGCTGGGAATGACAAGGTCGAGTCCCTCTGGGTTAGGATCGGCAGGGCCAACAAAGCTAGCGTCCTGGTCGGGGTCTGTTATAGACCACCGAACCAGGATGAGGAGACGGATGAGGAGTTCTACAGGCAGCTGACAGAAGTTGCGAAATCGTCAGCCCTTGTTCTCGTGGGGGACTTCAACTTCCCTGACATATCCTGGGAGCACAACACAGCCCAGAGAAAGCATTCTAGGAGGTTTCTAGAGAGCGTGGAAGATAGCTTCCTGACGCAGCTGGTTAGTGAGCCCACCAGGGGTGGCGCCCCGTTAGACCTTCTCTTCACAAACAGAGAAGGACTGGTGGAGGATGTGATTGTCGGGGGCTGTCTTGGGCAGAGTGACCACGAAATGGTGGAGTTCTCTATTCTTGGCGAGGCCAGGAAGGGGACCAGTAAAACCACTCTCTTGGACTTCCGGAGGGCTGACTTTGTGCTGCTGAGGACACTGGTTGGCAGAGTCCCTTGGGAGGCGGTACTGAAGGGCAGAGGAGTCCAGGAAGGCTGGGCGCTCTTCAAGAGGGAAATCTTAATGGCGCAGGAACGGTCTGTCCCCACGTGCCCAAAGATGAGCTGGCGGGGCAGAAGACCAGCCTGGCTAAACAGAGAATTGTGGCTTGAGCTTAGGAGGAAAAGGAGGGTTTATAATCTTTGGAAAAGTGGGCAGGCCACTAAGGAGGACTATAAGGATGTTGCGAAGCTGTGCAGGGACAAAATTAGAAAAGCCAAAGCTCAACTGGAGCTCAATCTGGCTACTGCCGTTAAAGATAACAGAAAATGTTTTTATAAATACATCAATACAAAAAGGAGGACTAAGGAGAATCTCCATCCTTTCCTGGATGCGGGGGGAAACTTAGTGACAAGAGATGAGGAAAAGGTGGAGGTGCTTAATGCCTTCTTCGCCTCAGTCTTTAGCGGCAATACCGGTTGTTCTCTGGATACCCAATTCCCTGAACTGGTGGAAGGGGATGGGGAGCAGGATGTGGCCCTCACTATACATAAAGAAATGGTTGGTGACCTGGTACGGCACTTGGAAGTGCACAAGTCGATGGGGCCGAACGGGATCCACCCGAGGGTACTGAGAGAACTGGCAGAGGAGCTGGCCAAGCCGCTTACCATCATTTATCAACAGTCCTGGCTATCGGGGGAGATCCCAGTTGACTGGCGGCTAGCAAACGTGACGCCCATCTACAAGAAGGGCCGGAGGACTGACCCGGGAAACTACAGGCCTGTCAGTTTGACCTCAGTGCCAGGGAAGCTCATGGAGCAGATTATCTTGAGAGTCATCACGCAGCACTTGCGGGGCAAGCAGGCGATCAGGCCCAGTCAGCATGGGTTTATGAAGGGCAGGTCCTGCTTGACGAACCTGATCTCCTTCTATGACAAAGTGACGCGCTGGGTGGACGAGGGAAAGGCTGTGGATGTGGTCTACCTTGACTTCAGCAAGGCTTTTGACACCGTTCCCCACAGCATTCTCCTCAGGAAACTGGCTGCTCTTGGCTTAGACTGGCGCACGCTTCGTTGGGTTAGAAACTGGCTGGATGGCCGGGCCCAAAGAGTCGTGGTAAATGGAGTCAAATCCAGTTGGAGGCCGGTCGCTAGTGGCGTTCCCCAGGGCTCGGTGCTGGGGCCGGTCCTCTTTAATATCTTCATCGATGATCTGGATGAGGGGATCGAGTGCACCCTCAGTAAGTTTGCAGATGACACCAAGTTAGGTGCGTGTGTCGATCTGCTCGAGGGTAGGAAGGCTCTGCAGGAGGATCTGGATCGGCTGCACCGATGGGCTGAGGTCAACTGCATGAAGTTCAACAAGGCCAAGTGCCGGGTCCTCCACCTGGGCCGCAATAACCCCAAGCAGAGCTACAGGCTGGGAGATGAGTGGTTGGAGAGCTGCCAGGCAGAGAAGGACCTGGGAGTGATGGTTGATAGTCGGCTGAATATGAGCCAGCAGTGTGCTCAGGTGGCCAAGAAGGCCAACAGCATCCTGGCCTGTATAAGAAACAGCATGGCCAGCAGGTCCAGGGATGTGATTGTCCCCCTGTACTCGGCTCTGGTGAGGCCGCACCTCGAGTACTGTGTTCAGTTTTGGGCCCCTCGCTACAAGAAGGACATCGAGGTGCTTCTCGCTTAAACAAACCGAGATTTTTCCCAGCACAGTGTCTTTGCCTATCTGTAATCATGGCCTCCAATTATCTGTCCTAACAAGTCCCTGGGGATGCTCTGTTGGTAACAGCCCTCATTGGGGCCCATTAATACTCCAAGTCACTTCAGCTTTTCCTTCTGACTTTCCTTTCTCTAGCGGTTGCATCATTCTCCCCTCAGTACCTGTGCTTCATAGACTCAGCACCAAAATACACCATGGAACTCATTAAAATGTAGGAACTCCTAAGGAGCCATATCTCCCCCCAGGTTTCTTCAAGACTGGTACAGCTAATTGGAGAGCTTTCATGGTTGAGTTAAGGAGGAAGATTTCAAAGAGCATCTAATAAAAATCTTTTCTCATTTTAAAGGATGAATTTTGCTGCATTTCAGTTTGGAGCATCTTTATCCCATTGATATTGATCCAGGATGACTTTGGAGACATGCATAGGGAGGAAAAGCAGAGGTCTGACTGCATGCACAACCTTAGTCCTCACCACCCCAGCCCTGCCATTGCTCTCATTGGTGCTTGCATTGCTTTTCCTTACAGCAGATTTCTGCACTGTAGTCTGCAGCTGGATGTTACTGGCCCTTTGCAGCAGCTCCCACCTGCTTTCCTTAGAGACCTGGATGCACTCAGGCACAGAAGGGTTTTCCTATTTCCAAACAAAGAACAGGGAAACATGCTGCAATTTTCAAAAAAGCCAAGCAAGCTCCTCATCTTGTAAGCCTCCAGTGAGGCATACCTTCCCAAGAGGATGACTGCTTCATAAGTGTTTTATACTGAGAGATAGGAAATTATAAGTATTAAGAAAAGTATTAATCCATCTGATATGAATTCAGTGATAAATGATGAGGAGTTTCCTAAGGACACAATTAGACAGACTGCTGATAAATGAACAAACTTGAACTCCCTGAAGCTGAAAGCAGCAACTGGGTCAGGCGAGAGCAACCTGAATGATCAAAGAGTAAGGGGAGGGTAAAGCAGGAGAGCCATGGGAAGTGCACAGGTCCAGACAGGCAGCTGGAAAGGGGACATCCAACATGGACTGTTTAATGAAGACAGATGCAAGTACCTGGAAAGGAGGGAGCACACCATGATAGACAAAGCGATGACAATGCAAGTACAGGGGAACATCAGTGTTTCTTTTCCTGTGACGAATACAGATCTTTAAAATTCACATTCCTTCATGATAGAAACTACACTGTGTGACATTCTAGGGAAGGGATTGAATCATTTGAGGTTATAAAGAGTTGCTTTATTAGTTAAGTACAGAAGAAATTACTGGGTATTCAGGCAGAGCTTTGCTGTCTGCCCATAAGCAACCACTGCCATGATCTTCAGAGTAGTTGATTCACATTTGAAATATTTCCTTGAAGTCACATTACATGGTTATGCTTTCCATAAAATCATTAGGCCTCCAGAAGCTCTGATGCCTTTAAAGTAATTCCCTGGAATGGAAGCTGTGTGAAAGGACCTGCAGGAGAACAGAGCCCCTTGGTGGATCAGGTGGAGGCAGACGGAGTTCCTAGGGCATACCCCCTGCCAGCAGTGGTCTTTGACCCTGCAAGTGCAGCCCAGCCCAGCACATGGAACCCCTTCAAAGACAAATCCCTTCTTCAGTGGGTTCCTGGGGTTGATCTGAAGTTGAAATGGCAACTGGAATCCCAAGATACTCTCCCTTGTCCCTAG
>MU015227.1:2481-15025 GCA_011076525.1 Nettapus auritus | reverse complement strand
CCCCTCAGGACTCTTAGTCTTCCTTCTGGGATTCTCTTGACCCTTTTCTTTTAGAGTAAATACTTAAGTCCAGGTATCTGATTTTATCCATAAGCCGGCATATTCGCTTTCCTCTGAACTGAAAAGTTCCTTGGAATTCACATATATATGTGAATTCACATATATATTTAGAGCTTGGCAAACCCAATCCTCAAAGGACCCAAAAATGGGCCAGTTTCCCTCCCCACACCTGCACACAGTAATATACCATCTTTTCTCTCATCTTGCCTTGTCTCGAAGGCCAGTCATCCCAGCGGGCAATCATCAACCCTAAGGGACTTTCTGGCGGTATAGCGGGCAACCCTACCTTAGGGCCACCCATGGGGTCAGAAGGCTTGCTTTTCTTCTGCCCCATCTTCCAAAGTGCCTCCGTATACTCACACACACGCTCCCCTTGTTCGTGGCCCATGCCCTCGCAGGCAATGGGAACCGCACTACAAGAGGGTCCGCACTCACTTCGCTCCCCAGGAGCATCTCATTCAATCGCACTTTGGGATACCCACCCTGACCGAACGGCACCGCTTATCAATACTCACTCAATCCTGAGTCTTCGTTCGGATCTTCATGCACAAAAATTATGGGGTACTGAAGGATTCTTTTGCCTGCTTGCCCGAATTTAGGGTTCGGATGTACAGGATTTGGACAAGGGATCAGTCACCCGAGGGCCATCCAAAGATGGGGCGCCCCCCTGAGCTCAGATCCCAGACCAAAATGACCTGTATCCGAGTCACGGCACCAATTGTAATAAGTGGTCGGAACAAAACCACTATCAGAATAATCTTTATCAGAGCCAAATTTATTAAGCAAGCATTCAAGCAGGCAAAACAGCGCTGGGCGTCTGGGGAGTCTCTGCTCCACCAACGGCGCGTGCCTCACCCCCGCCAGAGTCCCCCTTTTTATAGCTTGGTTGTCCCGGGTGTACGTGGCATATCCTGGTATGTCCTGCGGTTGCGCGTACTGTTGCTAGGGGGTCGTCTCAGACCTCCTGGTGGTCGTGAGGATGAAGGCCGTAGTCTTCCTCTGCGTTGCGGGTTGTGATCTTGCTGAGCAAGCACTATACATGTTCTTATCAGGATGGGCAGCTGGAGACTTTTCAGCTATACAGGGTTGTCACAGCCCCCACAAGCTTCCCCACCGGTTTGTTTAACAAACAAGATTTATTACAGGTTCTTATCAGGATAGGCAGCTGGAAACTTTCCAGCTATACAGGGTTTGTCACAGCCCCCACAAGCTTCCCCACTGGTTTGATTAACAAACTTATTATACGATATCTGACGATACGATACTATTACAAAAACATATCACATTTCTAAGTTCTACAGTGAGGAAAGCAATAAATACAAATATATGATAACAAATGGCAACAAAGGAACAAATAGGAAAACAGACAGCTTCCAAGATGTATTGATTTTTGAAGTTCGGAGAATGGATTAGGTAGTTTAAAACATCACTGGGAAAATTTATAGTGCATGCTTGTAAGGTAACTTAAGAATTTAAACTGTATTTGGGCCATAGCTGCATCTATAACCTTTGCAAAATATAGAAAGTAAAATTATTAATTATTTATTATGTTTAATAAATAATGTTTAATACCTCTATCCTTTTATTAAAGATAAGTACTATTTTATTACATAATCATGTTAAAAATTGCATAATCATGATAAAAGACATTAAATTCATTTATTAATGAGATGGGAATTTAATACTATCTATGAAATATATATGTATATATACATACATTTAAAAAAAGTCAGAAAACTTGTCCTTAGATATTCTTAAAGAGCTGGCTAAACTCATTGGCCTGTTGATGCAACATTTAAAAAAACATTTGGAATATCAGGGAAATTACAGGTGTTAAAATGCCAGACACCATGAATTTGTGTAAAACAATTATCAGGACTGATTTAATTCCTTCAGAATAAAAGTTAAACAGTTAAGCCAGAAAGTTAAAACAGAAAAGTTAACTACATACACTGAAGAAATTCCATGGCTCTTCATTTAATACATTAAACAACAACTGTGGTTATGTAACCATTATACAATAGCAGTAAAGGTAAATAGATTAAGAACTAGACAAACTGTAAATATTACATTAGTTGCAAATTGATATCTAATACTAAAAGAAGCTATTTCTAATATAAACCTAAGAGGACTAAATGTAGGTCTTTATTTGTTTCCTAAATCAATGGCTAGGAAAAGCCATGAATAGTGTTAATCTAAACAAGTTAAAAGAATCTAAAATCAAACTTTTATTCCAGGCAAGTCACCTAAGCTGATTTTAAAGAAAATGAAGTTTACTTAGTGTGTCTGTATATTTTGTGTGTATGTATGTACATTTATACACTCATGTTCAGGGGTAGAGTGTGTGCATGAGTCTTTAAATTTCCTCTTGGAAGCAAATCTCTTGTGAAACATACATCATTTTTTCTGGGTCAATTTATTAGGCAACAATCCTGTCTGAAAATCTCTCATCTCATAGCCTACTCAATATTCAAATAACTGATCTCCAAAAAATTAAAAACACTGAAGTGAATGTCATTCAGGAATGTCCAAAGATTTCAGACATAACTAATTTTGATGCTAAGAAGGCATCAAAATTGCTTTTTGCCATTTTTTACACAAGTCTCTCAACCAACCTCTTAAGCCTACAAAGAGCCTGTACAATCACAAATACAGTCATTGTTGATGTGGAGATTGGACCAGCTACAATAGGTGTATCCCAGCAGATCTGGGAGGTAGAGCTGGTAGAGTAATGAAATTCAGAAAGAGAGGAGATTGGTAGGGATGGGGTCACAAAACCTAAAGTTGAGCCTTGCAGCTTTCTGACATTGGACCACTCTGTAAACAGCTGATTCTAAGGGATGAAGTCATTTTAGCACAGGAGTCTTGCTATTTACTATTCATAATTCATAGTGGTTAAGGTCAGAAAAAGCCATTATCTCATCTAGGCTGGTCTGAAAGTTATCCCTATATTGAACTATAACTAACCTTTGACTAAAGTGTAATTTGTATTTAGTGAAAACATCTAGTTGAAATCCGAAGACTTCCAGCAACACAACAGACACTAGGTCCCTTAATTAGATCAGGTTTAAAATGCCAGTAGCCCAAATGTAGTTTTGAGAAGGGCAAAGCTTCAAGCAGATAACAAAGGCTGGCCAAGGCCCTGCTCTTATTTGTCCTTTACAACACTTTTATCTTTCCATGGGACTCTAGCCTGCTCTATTATTTTGTGGAAGAGAAGGAAAGGGACAGGAAATCATGTAAAATGTCAGTTAAATTCTAAAATGTAAAAGTCAAACAAACAAAAGATTTATACATCAAAACATGATTTGCTTTTTTTTTTTTATTTAGAAGATTGTTTTTCTTTACCTCTGAACTTATACCTTTGCAATATTTCAAAAAAGGTCATGAAAATATATTTGTTACGAGGAAAGCAAGCTAGGAAGACAAAAACAAACAACAGCAAAACAAAACATTCACAGAAAAACAAAATGATTTTATTAAACTGAATGAGAAACATCTGATCTGGAAAATTAAATATGATTTATAATATAATGCATTAGAAAAATCAATAACAGAATATGTTAACATAAAAAAGACTGTAGCAAGTTAATGTAGATTTTTAAGTAAAAGTATTGACTGAAGATTCTAATCAGCAAAACGCATTAAGGTTAATCCAGAACATGCTTAGGAATAAATTAATTCAATTTGAATGTATCACTAAAATTATTTTTTGATCTAATGGAGTTATAATTTAATTCTTTTTCTAATCTGAAGCAGGGGAGATAGTAGCACCACAATATAATTACTTGTCTGGTTAAATAGATCGTCCTTTTTTGTGGAAATAATTTGCTTTCAGATTCACGCTGACAAGCTACCAGCTCCTCTTTATCATAATTTAACAAAATGTAGCATTCCTTCTTCATCAAATTAAACCAATTTGAAAATTGAAGAGTCTTTGGGTCTCAGCTCTTCAATCATCCTCCATTGTTACATTGTTACACTCAGATGAAAAAACAGGGGATTAAAAATAAAAACTTCAAAAAGTGACTGTCTTTTCTTATAAGTAGGATGGGGGTGGGGTGGAACAGAGGGAAGATATCACTTAAGATGAGATAAGTGTATATTTTTTCTTTTAAATATAGTTTAAAGTACTCCATTTGACTTTTCCTAAAGTAAACCTTACCAAACTGGCTGTATGCTCTTCAAGTATTTTTATATTTTTTTCTTATTCCATGTTAGATATTTCAGGAGCAAATGTGCTTTTTTTTCCTCCAGTAGTACTACTTTAAGTAGTACTTAAATCTTTCACAAATGTATACATTTAGTAGATGAAATGCTTCAATAAATCATTTGTATTCATTTTCAGAGACGATAGAATTAGAATGCATATCACTTTCTTCATACCGCTCTTCAGTATGTTCCCAGTCACAGGTCCCACATTCAGTAATACGCCTTGTTGCAAATCTTCCATCAGAACCGTGTTGAAAAACAGCTTTGCTGTGAGTTATAAAGCTTCTCTAGGCAGATTTGGCTTCCAACAGAAAACTAGTGAAATCTGCTGATGGAAGAAGAATTTAATTCATAAAAAGACCCCCGAATAAATCTTTTATGGCTTACAGGTAATTAAATATTCCAGTTAAGAACTTATTTACTAGGCTTGTAAAGAAAAGGGAGGTGGAAAAAGTGTCAAATGAAGCCCCATGCTGAAAAGGAACATGGATTTGCAAAAACAATGTTGATTTTAACAATCTAAGGAGAAAGGCTGAACTATTATCACAGAATCACAGAATCACAGAAAAGTCTAGGTTGGAAGAGACCTTAAGATCACTGAGTCCAACATCTGACCTAACACTAACAAATCTTCCACTAAACCATATCCCTAAGCTCTACATCTAAACGTCTTTTAAAGACCTCCAGGGATGGTGACTCAACCACTTCCCTGGGCAACCTATTCCAGTGACTAACAACCCTTTCAGTAAAGAAGTTCTTCCTAATATCCAACCTAAACCTCCCCTGGCGCAACTTTTGCCCATTTCCCCTCGTCCTGTCACCAGGCATGTGGGAGAAAAGACCAACCCCCACCTCGCTACAGCCTCCTTTCAGGTACCCGTAGAGTGCGATAAGGTCGCCCCTGAGCCTCCTCTTCTCCAGGCTAAATAGTCCCAGCTCCCCCAGCCGCTCCTCATAAGACTTGTTCTCCAGACCCTTCACCAGCTTCGTAGCCCTTCTCTGGACTTGCTCAAGCACTTCCATGTCCTTCTTGTAGTGAGGGGCCCAAAACTGAACACAGTACTCGAGTCGCGGCCTCACCAGAGCCGAGTACAGGGGGACAATCACATCCCTGGACCTGCTGGCCATGCTGTTTCTTATGCAAGCCAGGATGCTGTTGGCCTTCTTGGCCGCCTGAGCACACTGCTGGCTCATATTCAACTGACTGTCAACCAATACTCCCAGGTCCTTCTCTGCCAGGCAGCTTTCTAACCACACATCTCCCAGCCTGTAGCTCTGCTTGGGGTTATTGCGCCCCAGGTGCAGGACCCGGCACTTGGCCTTGTTGAACTTCATACCGTTGGCCTCGGCCCATCGGTCCACCCTGTCCAGATCACCCTGCAGCACCTTCCTACCCTCGAGCAGGTCGACACACGCACCTAACTTGGTGTCGTCTGCAAACTTACTGAGGGTGCACTCAGTCCCCTCATCCAGATCATCGATGAAGATGTTAAAGAGGACTGGCCCCAGTACCGAGCCCTGGGGGCCTCCACTGGTGACCGGCCTCCAACTGGATTTGACTCCATTCAATAAGACTCTCTGGGCCCGGCCATCCAGCCAGCTCTTAACCCAACGAAGCGTGTGCCAGTCCAAGCCATGAGTGGCCAGTTTCCTGAGGAGAATGCTGTGGGGAACAGTATCAAATGCCTTACTGAAGTCAAGGTAGACCACATCCACAGCCTTTCCCTCATCCACTAAGCGTGTCACCTTGTCATAGAAGGAGATCAGGTTCGTCAAGCAGGACCTGCCCTTCATAAACCCATGCTGACTAGGCCTGATCACTTGCTTGCCCTGCATTATATTACATAAGGAACATGTGGTTGTCCTCCTTCTGGGTTGTCAAAATTAAAGTTGAAATTATAATATTATTTCATGTCACATATTTAATTGCTAACCCTTCTTTGACTGTTGTAGTGGGTTTACGTGGCAAGGTTTTGGTAGCAGGGGGGCCATAGGGGTGGCTTCTGTGAGAAGGATCTGGAAGCTGCCCCATGTTTGGTAAGGGCCCCACTGCTGACCAGAGCTGAGCCAGTAAGCGATGTTGTTTTGCACCTCTGTGAGAGTATATTTAAGACGGCGAAAAAAAACGCTGCGTCACTCAGCAGCTGGGACGGTGAGAGGAGTGAGAAACAGCCTTGAAGGCACCAAGGTCAGTGAAGAAGGAGAGGGAGAGGTGCTCCAGGTGCCAGAGGAGAACTCCCCTGCGGCCTGTGGTGAGGACCATGGTGAAGCAGGATGTCCCCCTGCAGCCCATGGAGAACCACGGTGGAGCAGGGTTCCACGCTGCAGCCCGTGGAGGAGACCACGGTGGAGCCTGTGCCCCGAAGGAGACTGCGGCCTGTGGAAGACCCCTGCCATAGCAGATTCCGGGCCGGACCTGCAGCCCGTGGAGAGGAGACCACGCAGGAGCAGGTGACCCGGCAGGAGCTGCTGCCCGTGGGGGACCCAGGTTGGAGCAGTTTGCTCCCAAGGGATGGACCCCGTGGTACGGACCCATATATGGAGCAGTTCTTGAAGAGCTGCTGCCTGTGGACAGCCCACGCTGGATCAGTTCAGCAAGGACTGCATCCCGTGGGTGGGACCCCACAGCACAGGGGACAAGAGTGACTGAGAAGGAGCGGCAGAGAAGACGTGCTATAGACTGACCATGACCCCCATTCCCCCGTTCTCCTGCGACGCTCGGGGGGAGGAGGTGGAAGAGGGTGGATGGGGAGGAAGGTGCTTTTGGTTTCTTTCCTTTGTTTCTCACTTCTCTAGCTTTCTCTCTATGCTGAGTCTGTTTTGCCCATCACGATAATTACTGGGTGATCTCCTCATCCTTATCTCAACCCTTGAGCCCCTTTCATCGTATTTTCTCCTCGCTCCTCTTTGAGGAGGGGGAGTGAGAGAGCGGTTGTGGTGGAACTTGGCCGCCCACCTGAGTAAAACCATCACAGTCCTTTTTCCATTGTCCATTTTTTATTTCAAAAAATATAAGATCTTGAAGGATTTTTTTTTCAATTTGCACAAATAGACTAGTATTTTTCAATATTATTTTCAACTAAACCGTTGATATGTTGATTAAGGTTGGAGAAACAATTTGTTTTGAGAACCACTTAAAAACAATTATATGTAAAAAATGTCTTCTTGAAATAAATAAAGTTTTTTTTTATTATTATTTTTACCGAAACATTTACATAATAGAGTTAAACCCGTTAACAGCCTATATTTGTTTCCTTTGAGTTTTATTCTCCCCTTTTCCAGTCAGATGTTATTTTTTGATTTTGTTGCTCAAATGGATAACATTAATATTTTCGTAATACTTAATATTATGTTTAATTTAAAAATTATGTAACTTATAATAAATATAATTCTTATAATTTCCTTAAGCAATAGTAGTCTGCTTATCAGAATCAGATCATCAGTCTGCTCATCAGAATCAGGTCCTCATCTTTTTTTTTTTTCCTGAATGAACTGATGTTGTACCTTTTTTTCAAAATGAAAAATGCTGTATAGTTTTATTTCTTCATACTTTTTTAACAATAGGAAACTATCTATATTAATAGCAAATAAGTATTTACATTCCTAATAGGATTTAAACTTAACCACTTTGATAGAAATAAACAAAGGGAAATCATGAGTCCATCAAACTGATTATATATCCCAACCTCATAGTCTTATCAAAACTTTTGTTTAGCTATATTACATGTAACCTGGAATTCTGGAACTCCTGAAGTGTCTGTGATAAGTACTTGATTAATATTGTGCTTAAAGCTCATGGAATATAAAACTAAGGACCAACTATTAGATTTAGTTAGATTTAGTTTGCAGGTATCAGAATATGAATTTCACTCCTCAAGGGTTACATTTTTTCCATCTCTTTCCTTGATAATTTTTCCTTTACTTGCTCTTCTAAAAATCATTTTTCAAAATGTATGAAGCAGATGGCAAGATTGCTATTTGTTTCTTGTTCTGAAATTACATAAACATTTGAAAACAAGTCTTCTTTTGTTGATTTTTAGCATTTTAAACTTGTCAGTCAAGATGGGCATCTCAGGAATCAAACCTACAACTCCCAAATCTAGCTCATACTCTCCCAAAGCTTAAATTAAGATCATCTTGCCTAACAGGGAGCTGGGTATAAGACTCACTAAGATAAGAATAGAGAGAGATCCAAAGCAAGAGATTACACAACATACGGGTTCCTTCACTGAGTATTAAAGCAGTTATACCAGTGAAAAGAACAACAGGTGATTTAAATTAGATTACCTGTACGAAATGACAAAATAACGGTGTAAGTTTAGATATGAAATAAACATTGGAAAAAATATGCACGGGTTGTAAAGAATACCCAGTTCCTCATTGTACTTCTGCTGACAGAAAAGTTTTCTATCAGAACTTTCTTTTTGTGCATGAAATAATTGTTTTCTGAGATACATAGGGTGTTTATTTTCCTTACATAGTACTCTCCATAGTTTTGAACATTTTTTGACTTCTTTAAGGAAAAGAAAAAGAAGAAAGATTAAAAGAGAACCTTCATGTTGCAAACAAAAACTTTGGTGGTCAATTTACTTAAAACTTCTAGTTGACAGAGTTCTTACTGTATTTGAATTTTAGGGCAATTCAGTAGGAAATCCTATCAATATTATTTACCACTGAGAACTTAGGATCAAATTATAGGACCTGGACTGATAACGATTTCAAGGGATTCCCAAGCATTTTGTGGATTTCACATAGCAAGAAATAACTCGTGGAAGCACAGAAGCAGGTAACAGGTTTGCAGAGCCAGTGGTATGGAATGGGATCTTGATTATTTTTCCCTTGGACAGTCCCAACAAGAAGATGTTTAGTCTGAAGAATTATTTTGGAGGCAGTTGTTGCTCACAACTATCATGACTCTTGTTCTGCTGAAGATCAAAATTCACTGAGACAAATATTAGCACCTCTTTATGCATCCAATTAATCAAAATAAGAGTGTAGAGGTACCAGCCCTACTTGTGCTTTTGATAGTTTTTTTTTGTGTGTGTGTGTGATATAAGGAATTCTGTAAAGGATCATTCATTTTTCTTCTTTTCTAATGAGATCTAATGGAGTACTTACTTAGAGTGTGCATGTACAATCAGACTGTGAGTTTGATAAGTACCTACACCCACTTTCATCATTCAGACAGAATATTAAAAATATATATACTGCAAATGCTATGTATATCCAACTAAAAAGCCAAGGAAAAAAACTGTTCAGATCTGTCATTGAAAATTGTTAAGCAAAGTTGAAAAAACACCTACATATTTCACCAAATAGAAAATAACTAAATTGTTATTATTAATAGTAACAGTGAAGATCTACAAGTTTCAAGCATTACAAAGCAGGAAGAACAGAAGAAAATAAGCCATAAAAAATGGTAATTTCTTGTATCTTTTTACAGTTGACATTAATCTGACAACTCCAACGTTATCCTCCATCAGATGAGTTGAGTAATTAGATCTCATACCTGCCCCCTCAAACTCAATGCATAATACGTTGTATATTAGATTCACAAACACTGGAATCATTTAATGTAGATATAAGTGGGAACAGAAAAATACTTGAAGAGATTAAGTCATAAATCACATATTACAGCATTTATTCAACTTGATATGTCCTTGTTAGGGTGCAGGTCAACTGTACCTTTTTAAATGTATGTTCGTCTGGACGCCTACCTGGGCAGCCTGCTCTAAGGAACCTGCTTTGGCAGGGGGGTTGGACCCGATGATCTCTCGAGGTCCCTTCCAACCCCTACAATTCTGTGATTCTGTGATTCTGTGATTATCTGAGCTGTCAGTTAATTCGTTTGCAGACAACACCAAGGTAGGTGCATGTGTCGACCTGCTCGAGGGTAGGAAGGCTCTGCAAGATGATCTGGACAGGCTGGACCGATGGGCCAAGGCCAGCAGTATGAAGTTCAACAAGGCCAAGTACCGGGTTCTGCACCTGGGGCACAACAACTCCAACCAGAGCTACAGGCTGGGAGATGTGTGGATAGAAAGCTGCCTGGCAGAGAAGGACCTGGGAGTTTTGGTTGACAGTCAGTTGAATATGAGCCAGCAGTGTGCTCAGGCAGCCAAGAAGGCTAACAGCATCCTGGCTTGCATAAGAAACAGCATGGCCAGCAGGTCCAGGGATGTGATTGTCCCCCTGTACTCGGCTCTGGTGAGGCCGCGACTCGAGTACTGTGTTCAGTTTTGGGCCCCTCACTACAAGAAGGACATGGAGGTGCTTGAGCGAGTCCAGAGAAGGGCTACGAAGCTGGTAAGGGGTCTGGAGAACAAGTCTTATGAGGAGCGGCTGGGGGAGCTGGGACTATTTAGCCTGGAGAAGAGGAGGCTCAGGGGTGACCTTATCACACTCTACAGGTACCTGAAAGGAGGCTGTAGCGAGGTGGGGGTTGGTCTATTCTCCCACGTGCCTGGTGACAGGACAAGGGGGAATGGGCTAAAGTTGCGCCAGGGGAGGTTTAGATTGGATATTAGGAAAAACTTCTTTACTGAAAGGGTTGTTAGTCACTGGAATAGGCTGCCCAGGGAAGTGGTTGAGTCACCATCCCTGGAGGTCTTTAAAAGACGTTTAGATGTAGAGCTTAGGGATATGGTTTAGTGGATGATTTGTTAGTGTTAGGTCAGAGGTTGGACTCGGCGATCTTGTAGGTCTCTTCCAACCTAGACATTCTGTGATTCTGTGATTCAATTCCAAACTTCATTTGAATGAAAGAGTCTTTGGATGTTGTTTTTCCTTGTGTCTTATCATCCATATTCATTCATCTCATTGTGACATGATTAAGGTATTGTGAAAGAACGAAAGAGGAATACATCTACCTATTCAAGTTTTTAATGAATATGGACAGTTTGCCTTACCCAGCAACTGTTGTTAACACATCTTGAAGCTTTTCAGTTATTAGTAAAGAAAAATCTGTTTGGGACCTGGGAAACAAGACAAGAAAGAATAATAAATTCTCATTAAATTCCTTCCTCATTAAATTCCTTCTTTCATGTCTGTTTTTATAATCTGCACAAGGAGTAGGGGAGCAGAGATGGCTTTCAGCTTAGTTGTTGGACAAGCAGTTCAGAAAGTTACAATTTCAAAAGTAGGCCAAGACATATCACTGGCAGCTTGCCTCAAACACATTGAGTAGTGTTATGGGGTAGGGGAAAGCATGCAACCCTACTAATATTTTAGGCCATCATGGGGGGGGGGCAGGTGCAAAAGGCTATAGGGGCCACCATCAGCACAGCAGCCTCTTTTGGTCTAAGAAGAAATATAGGAAATCTCACACAATCTTCTGCAATGCACTTGATGGGACATGGGTCACATGAAGTGCTGCAAACATGTATTGGCTAGTTATGGAGCACATCATGACTCCTGGGAATGCCTGACAAAGAGCACATATCCTTTAGTTTTTGTTTTTATTCAGGACATTCAGTCTAATTCAATGCTTCAGAACACTTCTTTACAGTTCCTGAGCTCTGTGGTGTACTGACAGGCAGTTTGTTCTGTTGGTTCTGCACCTTCTGCAACACTGCCTAAAATTTCACAGAATCATTTAGGCTGGAAGACAATTCCAAGATCACCTAGTCCAACCTATGATCTAACACTAACAAGTCCTCCACTAAACCATATCACTAAGCTCTACATTGTCTCATTAAGGGGTATAGCCGATTAACCGTTACGGGTCCAGTTGGATTCAGGGTACTCAACTATCATGGTCATGGATTTACCAATAACATAACCGATATGGGTCCAGTTGGATTCAGAGTACTGAACTATCACAGTCACAGATTCACCAACAACGTAACACACCCTCACTCTAGTTGCATTCAATGAGAACTATCACAGCTAGGAACAATGTAATTAAGTGCAATTTATTACAGCAACAGGTACACAGGTTCTTTGGATTGCTGGCGATAATTTACTGCCTGCAAAAGCAAGCTAGCATGCATGAAATACACAGGTGCACAGCCTGGAAATTAACACTTTAAAAGGCACAAAGACTCTATAGAGATTTCTAAGTTTCTGCGGAGACACCCAGTATAATCAAGTGTTCAAATCTCACCCAAAGGCATCCCAATGGGGGGGAAAGAGAGGCTCAGCCATCGACTGATCCCAGGAGTCAGGAGGTCCTCAGGATGGTGTATTCCCTCGGGATGGTATCTCCCCTGACAATGGTATCTTCTCTAACATCCCCTCTCTCTTAGGCCAATTTATATTATTTTCTATCTTT
>MU015143.1:5088-15557 GCA_011076525.1 Nettapus auritus | reverse complement strand
CACTGACTGGAAGAGGGGAAACATAACACCCATTGTTAATTAAAAAAGAAAAAAAATTTCAAATGAGTTAGGGAACTGCAGGCCAGTCAGTTACATCCCTGCTCCCAGCAAGAAGAAGGACCAGATGGAAACTATGCTAAGGCACATGGAAAATAAGGAGGTGACTGGTGACAGATAATATGGCTTCACTAAGGGCAAATTGTAGATGTCATCTACCTGGAATTGTGCAAAGCATTTTGATACTGTCCCACATGACATCTTTGTCTCTACATTGGAGAGACATGGATTTGATGGATGAACCACTCAGTAGATAAAGAATTAGCCAGATGGTTGCACTCAAAGAGTGAGCAACAGCTTGATGTCCAGGTGGAAGTCAATGGTGAGTTGTGTTCCTCAGGGGTTGGTATTGGTACTGGCACTGTTTATCTTTGTTGGTGATGTGGACAGTGGGATAGAGTGTACCTTCAGCAAGTTTCCTGATGACACTAAGCTGTGTGCTGTGGTCAACACACTGGAGAGAAGGGATGCCAGCCAGAGGGACTTTTACAAGCTTTAGAGGTGTGCCTGTGCAAACCTCATGAAGTTCAGCAAGGCTAGGTGCAAGGTCCTGCACCTGAGCTGGGGCAATCCCAAACACAAATACAGGCTGTGTGGGGAATGGATTGAGATCAACTCTGAGGAGAAGTACTTGGGGATGTTGGTTGATGAGAAGTTCAACATTAGATGGCAATGTGCACTTGGATCTCAAAAAGCCAACTGTATCCTGGGCTTTATGAAAAGAAGTGTGTCCAGCAGGTCAAGGGAGGTGATTCTCCCTCTCTGCTCTGCTTTCTTGAGACCCCACCGAGCATTCAGCTCTGTGGTCCCCAAAATAAGAAACATATAAACACATTTGAATGAGTCCAAAGGAGGTTTTTGAGGATGATCAGAGGAATGGGGCACCTGTCCTGCAGAGAAAGGCTGAGAGAGTTGGTGTTGTTCAGCCTGAAAAGAAGGCTCCAGGGAGACTTTATAATAACCTTTGAGTACTTAAAGGGACACTACAAGAAAGCTTGGAAGGAACACTTTGTCAGGAAGTGTAGTGATAGGACAAGGGTAATGTCTTTAAACTGAATAAGATTAAATTTGGATTAGATATAAGGAAGAAATTCTCTGTGATAGAGGTGGTGAGGCACTGGAACAGATTGCCCAGAGAAACTGTGGATGCCCCAACCCTGGCAGAGTTTAAGGCCCGGTTGGATGGGGCTTTGGGCAGACTGGTCTGGCGGAAAGTGTTACTGCCCATGGCAGGAGAGCTGGAACTAGGTAATCCTTAAGGTGATTGGCTCCAGGGCAGACATGTTCTGCAGCAGAGTGGGGGATCGTGGTGGGCAGATGTTTTTCTGCATCAAGGCCACTTGAGGTAGTCAAAGGAGCCATCAGGACACAGCAGCCCTCATAAGGGCGGTTGACTGGGCATGGGTGGAGCCAGGAGTGCCCCTCCTCTGTTGTACAAAGGTAGGCCCTAATGATCACAACAAGTGAGCAGGAGCATGGTGACCAGGTCAGGCAAGCAGGGTGTGTCATGGCAGCATGCGTTGTAGTTTGAGCAGGGAGGGCACTGAATCTTGGCCAGCTCATCCAGGCAACAATGGTTACCACCTGGCAGAAGGCCTCCAGGAGCTTGGCACCCACCACAGCTGATGCAACCTCCCAGTGTTCAGGGAGGAACATGCTGCCACCAAGTGTCAGGCTGTCATGTGTGCCCTACTCTTATGCTGGTACAGGATGGCAGTAGGGAACATGGCTGTGGGAGGTGTTTCCTGTTTGAAGCACTACTTCACATGGTGGCAGAGCTTCAGGAAGACATGGTCAGGCAGAGGAACATTAGGGAGTAAGAGAATGATGTTGACTGGTGGGGCAGAGTTCTGCCATCCCTGAGGCAGACTCCTTAGCCAGCCACAGTCACTGGGCAGGAAGTGAAGGATCTCCTACCCCCTGCTGCCAGGCAGAAGGAGAGGACCTAAGAGATGGGGGGAGTGGAAGCAGGTTCCTGTTTGGCATGGCAGACAAACCCCCCTGCTGCCTACCTCACCTTCCCAGGTGCCCATGTGCAACAGTTATGAAGCTCTGGAACTCAATGGGCAAGCAAATGACAATGTGGATCATGGTCCATCCACACTTGGGGAGTCACCCAGGCAAGCTGACTTATGCCCCACATCAAAACAAGCCCCACCAAGGGAAAAAAAAAAAAAAAAAAAAAAATGGTCATAGGGGACTTCTGAAAGGAATGGAGTGACTGATTGTCATCCAGACCTGACCCACAGGGAAGTCTGCTGTCTCCCTTCATAAGAAACTTCGCTTGGACAATCACTTGCCTGGTATGCCCCTCTGATTATTACTGAGAGGTTTGTTGCTGGGCCTTGTACTAACAAATGAGGAAGGACTAATTGGAGATATGAGGGCCAGGGGCAGCTTTGGCTGCAGTGACCATGATATGGTGGAGTTCAGGATCTTGCGAGGAGGAAGCATGGCAAAATGTAGGATTGCAGCCCTGGACTTCGGAAAAGCAAACTTTGGACTCTTCAGGGATATACTTGGAATAATTAAATAGATTAGGGCCCTGGAAAGAAGGGGGTCCAAGACAGCTGGTCA
The DNA here is from genome assembly GCA_011076525.1 of Nettapus auritus. Lineage (NCBI taxonomy): Eukaryota > Metazoa > Chordata > Aves > Anseriformes > Anatidae > Nettapus > Nettapus auritus. The sequence goes on along the minus strand of MU015143.1, from coordinate 12,923 downwards.
GTATTGCCCTGGTGACAAATGATAAGGAGAAGACGGAGTAGCTGAATGCCTTTTTTTATTTTGTTTTAGTCTTTACTGCTAAGATCAGCCCTCAGGAATTTCAGACCCTGGAGACAAGGGAGGAAGTCCAGAGAAAGGAGAACTTTTTCTTGGTCAGAGAGGATCGGGTCAGAGATCATCTAAGCAAACCTGACATCCACAGATCCATGGGCCCTGTTGGAATGCACCCACGGGTGCTGACAGAGCTGGATGATGTTATTGCTAGGTCACTCTCCATCATCTTTGAAAGGCTGTGGAGAACAGGAGAGGTGCCTGAGGACTGGAAGAGAGTCAATATCACTCCAGTCTTCAAAAAGAGCGAGAAGGAGGACCCAGGCAATTACAGGCCAGTCAGCCTCACCTCCATCCCTGGAAAGGTGATGGAACAGCTCATCCTGGAGGTCATCTCCAAGCATGTGGGAAATAAGAAGGTGATCAGGAACAGTCAGCATGGATTCACCAAGGGGAAATCTGTATACCAATGTGTGGAGCATGGGAAATAAACAGGATGAGCTCGAGATCTGTGTTTGGTTGCAGGACCATGATCTCATTGTGATCACAGAGACGTGGTGGGACACCTCGCGTGACTGGAATAGTGTCATGGAGGGCTACGTCCTCTTTAGGAAAAACAAGCTAGGGAAGTGAGGGGGTGGGGTTGCCCTTTATATGAAGGAGCAATTAGAGTGTACCCAGCTCCACCTGGGGGAGGGTGAAAGACAAGTGGAGAACTTGTGGGTGAGAATTAAAGGGTGGGCTGGTATGGGGGACACTGTTGTGGGGGTGTACTATAGGTCACCAGATCAGGAGGAGGAGGTCGATGAGGCCTTCTACAAGCAACTGGTAGTAGCCTCAAGATCATGGGCGCTGCTTCTCCTGGGGGACTTCAATTATCCAGACATCTCTTGGGTAAGCAACTTGGCCAGGCACGCACCGTCCAAGCAGTTCCTACAAGCATTTAAGACAATTTTCTGATGCACGTGGTGGAGGAACCGATGAGGCGGGGGGTGCTTCTGGACTTTGTCCTTACAGATAGGGATGGGCTTGTTAGGGATGTGAAGGTTTGGGGCAGCTTGGGATGCAACAACCATGAGATGGTGGAGTTCAAGATGGAACTAGGTGGAAGATGTAAGGCTAAAAGCAGGATTGCTACTGTGGACTTTTGAAGAGCCAACTTCGACCTCTTCCAGGACCTGCTTGGGAGTATCTCATAGGCTAGGTTGTTAGAAGGCAAGGGTGCTTGTGAGAGCTGGGCTACATTTAAACAGCACTTCCAAACTCAGAATCGGTGTATCTCTGAGTAGGTAATCGGGGAAGGGGGGCAGGAGACCTGCATGGATGAGCAAGGAGCTCATCGATAACATCAAAAGGAAGAGGAAGGTCTATGAAACATGGAAAAAGGGCCTGTCCCCTTGGGAGGAGCATAGAAGTGTTGTCAGGGCCTGCAGGGACACAACAAGGAAGGTTAAAGCCAACCTAGAGATGAGGCTTGCAAAAGAGATAAAAAGAAGGTTTTTATTATTATTATTAATATTATTATTATTATTATTATTATTATTATATATTTTTAAATGTATTTAAACAGTAAAGGGAAGACTAGGGATAGTGTGGGTCCCTTGCTAAACGAGGGTGGTCTCCTGTTAATGGGAGATGCCAAGAACACGGAGATGCTGAATGCTTTCTTTTCTTCAGTCTTTGCTTCAAGACTCCCCCCCTGGGACTCCCTGACCCTGGCTGGAGGACAAAGGGTCTAGGTAATGGGGGGCTTCCCCCTGGTTGACGAGAGAGCAGTTCAGGAGCATCTGAGTGGGCTCAACGCACACAGTTCCATGGGTCCCGATGGGAAGCATCCACGTGTGCTAAGGGAGCTGGCAGAGGTGATCACCAAACCACTCTATCGTCTTTGAAAGGTTCTGGAGAACAGGAGAGGTGCCTGAAGACTGGAGGATAGCCAATGTCACTCCAGTCTTTAAGAAGGGCAAGAAGGAGGATCCAGAAAACTACAGGTCAGTCAGTCTCACCTCTGTTCCTGGAAAGGCGTTGGAATAGTTTGTCTGGATGCCATCTTCAAGCAATTGGAAGAGAAGAATGTTATGACGAGTGGTCAGCATGGATTCACCAAAGGGTAGTCATGCTCGACCAACGTCATTGCCTTCTATGATGACATCACCAGCTGGGTAGATGGGGGGAGAGCCGTGGATGTCATATACCTTGACTTTAGCAAGGATTTCGATACTGTCTCCCATGACATCCTTCTAGCAAAGCTGAGAAAGTATGGGATAGAGGAGTGGACAGCGAGGTGGGTTGAGGACTGGCTGACTGTCTGAGATCAGAGTGTGGTGATCATTAGTGCAGAGTCCAGCTGGAGACCAGTGGTGTTCCCCAGAGGTCAGCGCTGGGTCCAGTCTTGTTCAACATCTTCATTAACAAATTTGATGAGGGAATAGTGTCTGCCCTCAGCAAATGCACCGATGACACAAAGCTGGAAGGAGTGGCTGACACGCCAGAAGGCTGTGCTGCCATTCAGCAAGACCTGGACCAGCTGGAGAGATGGGCAGGAAGAAACCAAATGAGGTTTAATAAGAGCAAGTGTAGAGTCCTGTACCTGGAAAGGAACAACCAGATGTTTCAGTACAGGCTGGGGGATGACCTGCTGGAGAGGAGCTCTGAGGAGAAGAACCTGGGGGTTGTGGTGGACGACAGGTTGACCATGAGCCAGCAATGTGCCCTCGTGGCCAAGAGAGCCAATGGGATCTTGGCATGCATTAAAATGAGTGTGATCAGCAGGTCAAGAGAGGTGATCCTCCCCATCTACTCTGCCCTGGTCAGGCCTCACCTGGAGTAGTGTCCAGTTCTGGAATCCCCAGTACAAAAAAAGACAGGGATCTCCTGGAAAGAGTCCAGTGGAGGGCCACAAAGATGATATGGGGCCTGGAGCATCTTCCCTATGAAGAAAGGCTGAGAGACCTGGGTCTGTTCAGCCTGGAGAAAAGAAGACTGAGAGGGGATCTCATCAATGTGTACAAATACCTGAGGTGTGGGAGACAGAAGGATGTAGCCAACTTCTTCTCAGTGGTTTGTGGGGATAGGACAAGGGGCAATGGCCACAAGATAGAGCACAGGAAGTTACACAACAACATGCGAAAGAACTTCTTCACGGTGAGGGTGACGGAGTGCTGGAACAGGCTGCCTAGAGAGGTTGTGGAGTCTCCTTCTCTGGAGATATTCAAGATCCGTCTGGACGCCTACCTGGGCAACCTGCTCTAAGGTGCATGCTTTGGCAGGGGGGTTGGACCCGATGATATTTTGATGTCCCTTCCAACCCTTAAAATTCTTTGATACTGTGATTCTGTGAAATCAGATTTGACCAATCTGATATCCTTCTATGATGTGATGAGGAGCTGGGTAGATGAGGGGAGAGTGGTGAATGTCATCTGCCTTGACTTCAGCAGGGCTTTTGACACTGTCTCCCATAACATCCTGATAGGCAAGTTCAGGAAGTGTGGACTAGATGAGTGGACGGTGAGGTGGATTGGCAATTGACTGGATGGCATATCTCAGAGAGCTGTTCGTAGTGGTGCAGAATATAGTTTGAGGCCTGTAGCTACCACTGTTCCCCAGGGGTCAGTACTGGGTCCAGTGTTATTCAACTTATCAGTGACCTGGATGACGGAACGGAGTGAACCCTCAATAGATTTGCTGATGACACAAAGCTCAGAGGAATGGCTGATACTCCAGAAGGCTGCGCTGCCATTCAGAGGGACCTTGAGAGGCTGCAGCATTGGACTGAGAGGAACGACATGAAGTTCAACAAGGACAGGTGCAGGGTCTTGCCCCTAGGGTGGAATAATCCCAAGCACCAGTAAACAGAAACACAGAATCACAGATTTTAAGGGGTTGGAAGGGACCTTGAAAGATCATCGGGTCCAACCTCCCTGCCAAAACAGGTTCCTCAGAGCAGGCTGCCCATGTAGGCATCCAGACAGGTCTTGAATATCTCCAGAGAAGGAGACTCCACAACCTCTCTAGGCAGCCTGTTCCAGCACTCCGTCACCCTCACCGTGAAGAAGTTCTTTCGCATGTTGTTGTGTAACTTCCTGTGCTCTATCTTGTGGCCATTGCCCCTTGTCCTATCCCCACAAACCACTGAGAAGAAGTTGGCTACATCCTTCTGTCTCCCACCCCTCAGGTATTTGTACACATTGATGAGATCCCCTCTCAGTCTTCTTTTCTCCAGGCTGAACAGACCCAGGTCTCTCAGCCTTTCTTCATAGGGAAGATGCTCCAGGCCCTGTATCATCAGTACAGGCTGGTCGATGACCTGCACGAGGGCAGCTCTGCAGAGAGAGACCTGGGAGTCCTGGTGGACAGCAGGCTGATTATGAGACAGTAATGCACCCTTGTGGCCAAGAAGGTATTCTGGGCTGCATTTGGAAGAGTGTTGCCAGCAGGTCAAAGGAGGTGGTCCTCCCCATCTACTCAGCCCTGTTGAGGCCACACCTAGAGTATTGTGTCCAGTTCTGGGTTCCCCAATACAAGAAGGACATGGAGGTACTGGAGTGAGTTTAGAGTACGGCTATGAAGATTATTAGAGGACTGGAGAACTTGTTGTACAAGAACAGTCTGAAAGAGCTGGGCCTGTTTAGCCTGGAAAAGAGAAGACTGAGGGGAGACCTCATTAATGTATATAAATATCTGAGGGGAATGTGTCAAGATGATGGAGCCAGTCTCTTCAGTTGTGCCCAGTGAGAGGACAAGAGGCAACAGGCACAAACTGAAGCACAGGAGGTTCTGGCTCAATGTGAGGGGGCACATCTTTACAGTGAAGGTGACAGAACATGGGAACAGGTTTCTCAGATAGGTTGTGGAGTCTCCTTTGGAGATATTCAAAACCCACCTGGCTGCCATCCTGAGCAATGTGCTCTAGGAGATCCTGCTTGGAAGGGGGGTTGGACTAGATGATCTTCAGAGGTCCCTTCCAACCTCATCCATTCTGTGATTCTGTGAAGAGTAATTTCCAACCCAAACCATTCCGTAATTCTATAATTCTTTGACCTTCACTGCTCATTATGCACAATCAATCCACAGGAGAGACAGCAAAAATCATGTATACAGATAAAATCTTTTTTTTCTCAAGGATATTCCAAGGACATGCTCTATCTGACATATGAAGGACATATTTTCCAATATGACATGTTGCCATATCAACGACAATGCTACCATGAAAGGGCTGGATGGCAGGTGTCTGAGGTCTTCAATGTAACCCAAAGTATTGAAAAATTTGGTAAAGATATTATAGAAATTGTACCTCCCTGCTTCAGGAACTTTCTCATGCTTTTTAAATAGACTTGGAATTTCCTGTTGCGTTATGCTTTGACAGGCTTAAACCATCTAGACGAAAAATCTGTAGGCCTGCTTTTCTGTCCAAACTGAATGTAATATGCTTTAAAAATGTCTGCTAAATTAGTTCAAATACTTCTGGGGACCAAATTATTTCAATGCAAAATTTTACAGGTAATTTCTTTGGAAAATTTTTGTAACCCTGAAATACAGAATAAGTATTTACAATTGGGAAAGATTTACATGCCATCTTTATGAAAATTAATCTTTGGTGAAGTTAGAAATCTTTCAGAAATCAAAGTCTGTACCTGACAACGTAAATGTTTGTCTAAGCTTAGTAGCAAAAATCTCCAACATCTCCTCCCTTTGGGATGTGGTTTAGGCCTTTCTCATTAAACTTCATATTTGGTACCTCCTCAGAGAATATTTCATTTCTTACCTCTTCTTGTTTAGGATACCTATGCTAATCCACACTGATTTTAGGATTCTAAAATTATCATATTGAAAGCCCCATGGAGGTCTTCTGTGTCATGGGTGAGGCTGCAGAGTTTTATTTAAATCTTTAATCCTTTGTTGGAGCAGAATACTTTAAATAAAATCAATATGAAAATTTTTACTCTTACTTACATGAATAGGGGACTGTATGATAGTTCTGGGGATTCTGATTTGTACATTTGAGATGTAAAAAAATAATACAATATATAATACAATAATAATCCTTTAATCTTCTACAACACACATGATCCACAGACCTGTAAAACTTTGACTACCCACTCACTACCTAATGGTTTCACCAGCTTTTGATCATAAATCCATTCAGGCTCTTTCTATAAGAGTGACTTCCCAAGCACAGCAGTACCCCAGGAACTCTCCCAGCGGAACTACTTTCTGCTTTTCTTGCACTTTTTGATTATGATTTGACTAGTGCAAAACACAAGTAATAGAAGTAATAACTTAGATGCATTTCCTTATGTGTTCGTTCTCTCTTTCTCTCTTTCTCTCTCTTTCTCTCTTTCTCTCTCTCTCTCTTTTTCTCTCTCTCTCTCTTTTTCTCTCTCTCTCTCTTTTTCTCTCTCTCTCTCTTTTTCTCTCTCTCTCTCTTTTTCTCTCTCTCTCTTTTTTTCTCTCTCTCTTTTTTTCTCTCTCTCTTTTTTTCTCTCTCTCTCTTTTTCTCTCTCTCTCTTTTTCTCTCTCTCTCTTTTTCTCTCTCTTTTTCTCTCTCTTTTTCTCTCTCTCTCTTTTTCTCTCTCTCTTTTTTTCTCTCTCTCTTTTTCTCTCTCTGTCTCTCTTTCTCTCTTTCTTTCTCTCTTCCTTCCTTCCTTCTTCAATTTCTTTCTTTAGTTCTTTTCTTTTCCTTTCTTTTCCTGAATTTCACAGTGTCAGTTGCGCTGAGTCAAATGTACACCTTTTGTTACCTCCACTGCTCTCCCAGTTACAAACGATGTGATTTTCAATGTATCTTACTGGTAACTATGCTCAGAGTCATGGGCTGCTGAAAAGTATGTGCCTATATCCCCATATCTGTGGAGAAATTTAGTCTCCTTAAACAATGAAAAGCTTAATTAATCTAATACTTCAATTACAGCGAATTTCAGAATCCTTCTCTCTCTCTCTCTCTCTCTCTCTCTAATCTATCCATCTATCCATCTATCATCTCTGCTAAGATTTCATACATCCTGAACTATTTTCCACCTAAGAGTATGACTCTGCAACTAATGGGGATTTACTCCAACTGAGAAAGTAATAATTGTGATCTTTATCTGTGACTCAGCTCAAAACATTTTTGCAGTAATTGTGGATATTTTCAGAATTATCAGCCCAGTTTATGAAAAAGAGTTCTATTGAAACTGTTCCACAGGGTCCACTATCGTGTCTAAAGTGATTCTCCATTAATTTGTGTACACATGCCATTAGAAAGTAACATTCAACATTCTTCTGCTAAGCAATCCATCGTAAGTGTAAATTTTCATGGGCTCAACTCTTAAGAGAAATAATTTTGCAAAATTCTGTAAAAAATTAGCAGCCATTTGTTATATATGCAAGTACTATTTATTTATTTATTTATTTATTTATTTATTTATATATTTTTCCTCCAAAAACACCTGGAGCACACAATTTTACTAGGTCTCAAATTTCTTTCCTCTTCATGGGGCACATCAATGTCTCCCGTTAATTTTGCATAACAAATAAAATTCCAAACACTCCTCTGAGATCTGAAGGTAATCCCTCTGATTTGTGGACTTTGTTGCTTTGAGTTGATTTGGCTTTATTGCCAATGCTTCTGTGCAGATCCTGTGCAATTTAGTCAGAATCCTGATTTATTCGGATTTCTTTCAGTTTTCAAATGTAACCATTGCTAAAGTACATAGAATCTGTGCTCAGTGATACACAGGTGATGAACTGTGTACCAGTTTCCTCTCCTCCAGTCATTCATTTTCTGAATTATCCCTCTCCTCTCC
>MU015134.1:0-11022 GCA_011076525.1 Nettapus auritus | reverse complement strand
AACGGTGTCAAAAGCCTTACTGAAGTCAAGGTAGACCACATCCACAGCCTTTCCCTCGTCCACCCAGCGCGTCACTTTGTCATAGAAGGAGATCAGGTTCGTCAAGCAGGACCTGCCCTTCATAAAGCCATGCTGACTGGGCCTGATCACCTGCTTGCCCCGCAAGTGCTGCGTGATGACTCTCAAGATAATCTGCTCCATGAGCTTCCCTGGCACTGAGGTCAAACTGACAGGCCTGTAGTTTCCTGGGTCAGTCCTCCGGCCCTTCTTGTAGATGGGCGTCACGTTTGCTAGCCGCCAGTCAACTGGGATCTCCCCCGATAGCCAGGACTGTTGATAAATGATGGTAAGCGGTTTGGTCAGCTCCTCTGCCAGTTCTCTCAGTACCCTCGGGTGGATCCCGTCCGGCCCCATCGACTTGTGCACTTCCAAGTGCCGTACCAGGTCACCAACCATTTCTTCATGTATAGTGAGGGCCACATCCTGCTCCCCATCCCCTTCTACCAGTTCAGGGAATTGGGTATCCAGAGAACAACCGGTATTGCCGCTAAAGACTGAGGCGAAGAAGGCATTAAGCACCTCCGCCTTTTCCTCATCTCTTGTAACTAAGTTTCCCCCCGCATCCAGTAAAGGATGGAGATTCTCCTTAGTCCTCCTTTTTGTATTGATGTATTTATAAAAACATTTTCTGTTATCTTTAACGGCAGTAGCCAGATTGAGCTCCAGTTGAGCTTTGGCTTTTCTAATTTTGTCCCTGCACAGCTTCGCAACATCCTTATAGTCCTCCTTAGTGGCCTGCCCACTTTTCCAAAGATTATAAACCCTCCTTTTCCTCCTAAGCTCCAGCCACAATTCTCTGTTCAGCCAGGCTGGTCTTCTGCCCCGCCAGCTCGTCTTTGGGCACGTGGGGACAGACCGTTCCTGCGCCATTAAGATTTCCCTCTTGAAGAGCGCCCAGCCTTCCTGGACTCCTCTGCCCTTCAGTACCGCCTCCCAAGGGACTCTGCCAACCAGTGTCCTCAGCAGCTCAAAGTCAGCCCTACGGAAGTCCAATACAGCGGTTTTACTGGTCCCCTTCCTGGCCTCGCCAAGAATAGAGAACTCTACCATTTCGTGGTCACTCTGCCCAAGACAGCCCCCGACAATCACATCCTCCACCAGTCCTTCTCTGTTTGTGAAGAGAAGGTCTAGCGGGGCGCCACCCCTGGTGGGCTCACTAACCAGCTGCGTCAGGAAGCTATCTTCCACGCTCTCTAGAAACCTCCTAGACTGCTTTCTCTGGGCTGTGTTGTGCTTCCAGGATATGTCAGGGAAGTTGAAGTCCCCCACGAGAACAAGGGCTGACGATTTCGCAACTTCTGTCAGCTGCCTGTAGAACTCCTCATCCGTCTCCTCATCCTGGTTCGGCGGTCTATAACAGACCCCGACCAGGACGCTAGCCTTGTTGGCCCTGCCGATCCTAACCCAGAGGGACTCGACCTTGTCATTCCCAGCCTCGAGTTCTACAACATCGAAAGACTCTCTAATATAGAGAGCCACACCACCACCCCTTCTGTGCTGCCTGTCCCTTCTGAAGAGTTTATAGCCAGTCATTGCAGCACTCCAGTCATGAGAGTGGTCCCACCACGTCTCCGTGATGGCAACCAAGTCATAGCCTGCCTGTTGCACGATGGCTTCCAGCTCCTCCTGTTTGTTACCCATGCTGCGTGCATTGGTGTAGATGCACTTCAGCTGGGCCATTGCCTTATCCCCCGGCCTTGCTATTGTTCCCCCTGGCACAGCTCCAACAATCCTTGCTTCAGCCCCGTCCCCCTTCTTACCTAGTTTAAAGCCCTCTCAATGAGCCCTGCCAGCTCCTGGGCCAGGATCCGTTTTCCCCTAAAAGATAGGGACCCGTCTGCAGCCATCAGGCCGGGTGTCGAGTAAAGTGCCCCATGGTCAAAAAACCCAAGATTTCTGTGTTGGCACCAGCCCCTGAGCCACGTGTTTAACAGGTGGGCTTTCTGCGTCCACTTTGTACCCCTCCCTGCCACCATAGGGATGGACGAAAACACCACCTGCACTCCCGCTCCATCCACTAACCGTCCCAGTCCCCTAAAGTCTCGTTTGATAGCCCTGAGGCTTCTCTCTTCAATGTCATCACTACCTGCCTGGACTATCAAAAGAGGATAATAGTCAGAGGAGCGAACCAGGTTGGGAAGCTTCTTGGCAACGTCCCTGACCCTGGCCCCAGGGAGGCAGCAGACTTCCCTACGGGTAGGGTCAGGCCGACAAATAGGGCCCTCCGTTCCCCTGAGGAGAGAGTCTCCCACAACAATAACCCTTCTGTCTTTCTTGGTGGAGGCAGTCCTGAGGCGTGGAGTCGACCTCCTCGCCCTAGTCATCCTCCTGGGTACTCTTGCTACCTCTTCCTCACCCACCGGTCTCTCAAGCTCTAGGGCCTCAAACCTGTTATGTAAGGGCACCTGGGAAGGTGGGGACGGAAGGGGAGGGCATCGCCTGCGATGTCAAGCAGGGACCTGTTTCCATTCCTCCTCAACTCCCAGATCCCCTCCCTCTGCCTGACGGCGACAGGGCAGGGGGTCCACCCCTGTTTGAGATGTCTCACCCGGGTACTTCTCCTTGAGGCCCTGCAGGGAGTTGCTCCACCAGTCTATCTCCCGCTCAGACTCCCTGATATCCCTCAACCTCTCCACCTCCTCCTTGAGCTCCGCCACCATGCGGACCAGGTCATCCACCTGCTCGCACCTCACACACCCAGTTTCTCTGCCTCCCGCCAATGGCAGCAACAGGCTCAGACACTCCCTGCATCCGGTGACCTGAACTGCTGCATTTTTTAACGGGTAGTCGGTCTGGGTATGTACCGACTTCCTGGAGAGCGCACCGTGCCTGGTGGAGACCATTATCGCCTAGCTAACGGCTGTCGTTACAGGAGGTGTTACGTGTGGGCGGGGGAGAGCGCCCTGCCCTGCCTGCTCGCCCTGCCTGCGCGAACTGCCGCGCTAACTGCCACACCACTCCCTTCTGACGCGCCACGCCCTGTTTGCCCGTCCTGGTCGCCGCGCTCCTGGTCGCTCGCGCTCCCTAGGGGCAGCTTTTGAACGGCTGGGGGGGGGGGCGCTGCTGGCTCCGCCTACGCCTCGTCAGCGTCCCTCACGAGGGCTGCCGGGTCGTGGCGGCTCCCTCAAGTAGGCTCGATGCCGGAAAATTAGCCCTGCCTGGCCCGATCCCCCGCTCCGCTGCAGAATGCGTCTGCCCCGGAGCCGATCGCCTCGGCAAATGGTAGGGCTGTGTTTCCACCCCTGGGGCAGTCGATTCCAGGTGTTTTGGATGCCCCTCCAAGTGAAGGCAAACTGCGGCCTGCATGCTGCTGCCAAAGTGATGGAGAAAAATGCATTAGCGATATCAATTGTGGCATACCACTTGGCTGCCTTTGACTCTAGTTCATATTGGAGTTCTAGCATGTCCGGCACTGCAGCGCTCAGTGGTGGCGTCACTTCATTCAGGCCACAATAATCCACTGTTAGTCTCCACTCACCATTAGACTTTCGCACTGGCCATATGGGTCTATTAAAGGGTGAGTGAGTCTTGCTGATCACTCCTTGAATTTCCAGCTGATGAACCAACTCATGGATGGGAATCAGGGAGTCTCGGTTTGTGCGATATTGCCGTTGGTGCACCGTTGTAGTAGCGATTGGTACCTGCTGTTCTTCAACTTTCAGCAATCCTACAACGGAAGGGTCTTTTGAAAGGCCAGGCAGGGTAGACAGCTGCCTAATCTTCTCTGTGCTCAGAGCAGCTATGCCAAAAGCCCACCGGTACCCTTTTGGATCCTTGAAGTACCCTCTCTTGAGGTAGTCTATGCCAAGGATGCATGGAGCCTCTGGGCCAGTCACAATGGGGTGCTTTTGCCACTCATTCCCAGTTAGACTCACTTCAGCTTCCAATACAGTTAGCTGTTGGGATCCTCCTGTCACTCCAGAGATACAGATGGGTTCTGTCCCTTGGTAGCCTGATGGCATTAAGGTACATTGTGCGCCAGTGTCCGCTAGAGCTTTGTATTCTTGTGGCTCCGATGTGCCAGGCCATTGGATCCACACAGTCCAATAAATCCGGTTATCCCTCTCCTCTACCTGGCCAGAGGCAGGGCCCCTCTAGTCCTGGTTGGAGCGTCTGCCACTTAATTCTTGCACATGAGAAGCAGAGGTCCCTTCATCAGGGTCAAAAATAACATCAGCTCTTCTACTGCCTCTGGAGAACTGCCCAACAGATACTGGAGCAGCATTTTTCTTAGGAGCCCCTCTTCTTGCTGCTGTCTTTCCTTTCAGTTCACGTACCCGAGCAGCTAGGGCTGAAGTAGGTACACCATCCCACTTCCTCATATCTTCCCCGTGGTCACGCAGATAAAACCACAAGGTGCCACGTGGTGTGCGTCTTGGGTACTCTCTCTCTTGAGCAGGAAAATACTGTTTCTTAGCGGCTGATTTATCACTCTGTCTGGATGAGGAGGGATATGCTCATGCTGCGAGGTTCTCAATTCTTTCGGACAGTTTCTGCACAACAGACACAGGCCTGTACTCGAGCAGAGAGATTGTCTTCATATTTCTTAAGTTGGCAGGACACATTATACACAGTTGGTCCCATCCCCTCATCCCAATTAAGCATTGCCAGCGTACTGGCATGTGATGGTGGTGCACTCCGCACCAATTTACGCCACATGGATGTTGTACACTGGACTTCATCGGGATCTCCAGGTGTCTGGGCATTGTCCAAATCACTATAAACCATCTCCAGCACAGCTAATTCCCTCAGGTGCTGGGGACCTTTATCCACAGTGGCCCACTTGTCGACTTGATATACAATGTCTTCCTTATGGGGATACCTTTCTTTCACAGCTGCCAGGAGTCACCTCCAAAGCCTGAGAACCTGTGTCCCTCTTCCAATTCCTTTGTCAATTACCATTTCTCTAGAGAGGGATCCCAGCTGCTTGGCTTCACTGCCTTCTAATAGTTGGCTACTGGCCCCAGTGTCCCATCATTGAAGCAGCCAGGTGAGGATGTGTTCACCTGGGTGTCGACCATAGTCCTTTCGTATTTCTCGCAACTCACTCAGGGATAGGGATTGAGTGGTTTCTGATTCATTTATGATTTCCATCTCTTCTTCCTGCTGTTCTTGTGATGGCCCTGCTTTAGAGGTGCCTGCCTTTTCCCCTTCTCCCTCCTTCTTAGGAGAGGCTTCTTCCCTTACTAAGCGAGCTGACTTCCGTTTCCATTGTTTTGACTTGACTATGGGGGCGACTGATACCATAGTCGGTCGGTCCTCTGGGTCAGCCACAGCACGTGTTATCTGGTCATCAGATTCAGAGACTTCCTCCCTCTCTTCAAAGTGCTGGATGATGTTAAACAGTGTTTGATAGGAGTAAGCCAGGACCCAGCACAATGCTGCAAGCTGTCGTTCTCCGGCATTGTTACGGTCAGGGCATACATTTTATCAGGTTTTTAGGATTTTGCACTTGTTCAGGGGTGAAGTTCAAAACTACTGGGGGAGACATCCGTGACAGGTACCTGCCTATATCCTCCCACACACCTTGCCACTCGCCACAAGACTGTTTCGGGATAGATTGCCAGGTAAGCTTTCTAAACAATCGGCTAATCTTAGAGAGAAGAGAAGCCCTGTTATGCAGAATTAGAAATAGCAATATATGGGTTACACATGGATATTCAAAATACTCAAAAACTGTTGTAATTAGCCCACTGTGAAAGAAGGAGACTGTACCATTCCTGATATAATTCATAAACTGACTACCATTCCTGATATCATTCATAAACTGACTTCCAGATGAGGAAAAGAAGGCAGTGTAATTCTGAATATTCTCTAAAAGATAGTTTCCATGATACCCAAATGATAACAGGGCAGAGCCTGAATGCCAGATTAAACTCAAGGCCAGTGCTTGGCAGCACAGCGAGTTTAAAAAAAACGAACACAGATTGTAGCACATTTTTGGATCGACTACAGAGGAGAAAAGAGAATATGACATGGATTGCATGACATGGGATCAAACCAACCAATATTAACAGGACACTGAACATGGTGACTAGCAAGTAAGTGTGTTAGTTGTAGAGTTTTAATCAATCTTATTGTTATCTCAACCCTTCGAGCCCCATGTTGGGCACCAAAAAGGACTGTGGTGGTTTTACCATGCTAGGCAGCTGAACACCACAACCGCTCTCTCACTCCCCCTCCTCAGGTGAGGAGGGGAAGAAGTAAAGGAAAGAACAACTCACGGGTTGAGATAAGGATAATTTAATTAAAGGGAAATATATATATATATTAAGGAAATATTATTAATTAACAATTCAACTAAAGGGAAAAAGGGAAAAAGGGAAAGGAGAAAGGGAGGGGGAAAGGGAACAGCAAAAACAAAACAAGTAAAGGCTATATGGAAGTGCAGAGGAAAGAAATTATTCTCTACTTCCCGCAAATAAGCGATACCTGACCACATCCTGGAAGCAGGGCCTCAACGCACGTAGCCGGTGTTCACGAGGAGGACAGACGTTTTCACAACGAAAGCCCACCCCTCTCCTCTTCCTCCTTCTTCCACCTTTTATTGCTGAGTGTGACATCATATGTTATGGAATATCTCTTTGGTTGGTTTAGGTCAGCTGCCCTGGTGATGTTTCTTTCTCACTTTTTGCCCACCCCCAGGAGGGTTAGAGAGAGTCCTGATACTGTGCCAGCACTTCTCAGCAGCAGACACAACAGTAGTGTGATAACACTGCTGTTCTAGCTCCAAGTGCAGAGCATGGCACTGTATGGGCTGCTGCAGGGAAAGTTAACGTCCCAGCCAGACCCAGTACACTTGGAGGTGAGCAATGGTTTTGGTTTCATTTCCAAAGGAAACATGGCTTATTCAGTCACACAATCCATCCACTTCTATGTGTTCACCTGCTTCTGCTCTACCCATTTCCATCTTACGTTCCCCATGATGTTTTTGAACCTATTGATTGGTTTTAACCATGTTTAAAAAGCCTAAAAGTCTTGATGATAATTACAGTCCAACTAGTTGTGCAAAAACTGGCAGAAAGAAGGGATGCAAATGAGTTTCCCTCCGAGGAGACATGGGCAGGGTTCAGCCGTGGCAGCTGCTGTGTCCGATCTGTGCCCCCATGCTGGCCAGCACAGCTAGCATGCATGTCACCCTTTGGTGGCTACAGGGCTCTCAGACTTCTGGCTAAAGCGAAGCGCATGGAAGAAGCTGGATTATTGAAATGGGAGAGCATGGGAGGCCCAAGCCACAAATCTGCAGCAAGCCAAGCTTCGTTAGTTTGGCTTCATACTTTGAGCAAGCAATTATTATTTCCAAAGCTTTCATGGTATGCAGAGGATGTGTCTCTTAGCCTAGAAAAATGTCTTTTACCTGAAAAATACTGTTGAAAGACCCAAGTTATATACAACCAGCCCTGGAAGCCCTTCCATCCAAATGAAAGAAGAGTTAGCTAAATTCCAGCAAAGCGGCAACTTTGGAACAGTTTGGAGGTAGAGGTGTTAAGACCTAAACATGAGGGAGAAGTTGCTCTGTTGAAAAGGAAGAGTCTTTCCCCTCAAAATGTGGAACTGGTTGGTGCAGGAAAGTGCAAAGATGAATGAGTACTCCTGCAGTGGCGGGTTTAAAATATAAGTCCCAGGAAAATTCATACTAGGCAAATACCCAAAGAAGGAGTTTATAACGACTTGTAGCTTTGATTGCTCACGTAACCTATTTCTGAGAATTTTCCCTAACTGCTGATATGCAGAGGAAAGAGGCTCTGGCCAGGAGGGATTGACTTGTGCTCTTTTTTTGTTCTCCATCCATCTCCATCGTGACTGTCTGAAATAGGTGCTGGGTTTTGGGATTCATCAGTTGGGCATAGTGTTGCTGTCTTCATAATTTCACCCTCATTTTTGGGGTATTCTGAGTGCTGCTAAGGCAAGGAGTGAAGCTTGAACCAGTATTCATTGGTAAAGAGCAATGGACAGATTGACAAATCTGCTGTGGGATGAGAAACTGGTAATTGCAGCAGATTTATGATGACCTTTATATAAGAGGACATTGGAACCTTGAATTCAAGGGGGAAGCCATTAACCCTTTTGAAGAGATTAAAAATAATGTCATAGCGTACTTTGAAGCCTGCAAAATTTTTCTTATTGGTGTCATGCTTTCCTCTCGGTCTGATCTTCAAAGATGTGCATACTCCCAGGGGCTAAGCTTCAAATAATAAAATAAGCACGCAGGGAAAGAAGCTACTTTCACACTTCGTAAAAGCGTGACAATTTTCCACCTGGGAGCCAACGATCAGTGTCCCTGCAGGACCTGCAGAGGTTTTAAAAGAAAAGTGAGGTAGGTTAAAAGAAATCTGACGTGATTAGATCCAAGGGGCCAAGTGCTTTGTGTGTACAATAATCTGATTATTGCAGCAGTGACATCAGAGTTTTCTGACTTACTCTGCCTGTGGTTCCACCCAGTTCTTCTTTTTTTTTTTTTTTTAAACCTCCCAAAACTTGGTAATAGTTCTGCAGGTAGGAGCAGGAGAGCTGGTTTTCCCTATTAAGTTCTGTAGTCTGAATAACTGCTTTACCCCGGGACAGCCGCTCAGTCGGCAGGAAAGCTTTCCATCCTCAGCTGCCCATAAAGGTAGTAGGGAAGAGGGGAGGACAGCAGCAAGTAGTACACCTCAGAGTAGTTGCTGGGACACATGGTGAGGGGTCCAGGCACAGAAAGGGCTGCCCAGTGCTTCTGAGAGCCACGGCTTTTTGTTTTCCCAGCGTTAGATCCAGCTGCAGCTTCTCCACTGCTCCTGGGGCCTTCCAGCAAGACTGCGGTGCTGGGGCAGAAGGGATTCTGACAACGCTTCTTTTTGTGAGGTTGAAGTGAAAAGCATGGACACTGGAGTTCAAAACAGGAGCTTATTGTGAGCACAAAATGAAAACAGATGCCAGCTACTGCTATCTATTTGCCTTCATTGGAGCGCGTTCCCCCTTCGCCCATGCCCACCCTCCTCCCATTTTTTTCTTTTGGTTGAATAGCAGGTTTTGAAGAATCTGCTAGCAGTTGCCAGTTTAGCTCCTTTGCTTTTGAGCCATATTTATCACCCATTTCCTTATTTATTACAAAAGGGTTCTGCTGCCTTTGAGTTTTACAGAGGGGTCTCTTTTTTTTCTGTGAGAAAAGGAGGAAGAAATGCAAGGAAGCTGTTTGCTCAAAATACAGAAGAGGAAAGAGCTTCCCTCCACTTCCCCTTGTTGCTTACCCTGATCTTTTCCCTATCTCCTCATCACGTTAAAACCAATTCTTTCTGTCTGTCCATCGAGGCTGAGGCTGGGAATGATAAGGTTGAGTCCCTATGGGTTAGGATCGGCGGGAAGGCCAACAAGTCAAGCATCCTGGTGGGGGTCTGTTACAGACCGCCAAACCAGGATGAGGAGATGGATGAGGAATTCTACAGGCAGCTGGCAGAAGTTGTGAAATCATCAGCTCTTGTCCTCCTGAGGGACTTCAACTTCCCAGACATATCCTGGAAATGTAATACAGCTCAGAGGAAGCAGTCTAGGAGGTTTCTGGAGAGCATGGAAGATAAATTCCTGACGCAGCTGGTTAGTGAGCCTACCAGGGGAGGTGTCCCGCTTGACCTTCTGTTCACTAACAGAGAAGGACTGGTGGGAGATGTGGTGGTCAGGAGCTGTTTTGAGCACAGTGACCACGAAATGGTAGAGTTCTCTATACTTGGCAAAGTCAGGAGGGGGACCAGTAAGACCTCTGTCTTGGACTTCCGGAGGGCAGACTTTGAGCTGTTCAGGACACTGGTTGGCAGAGTCCCTTGGACGGTAGTTCTGAAGGGCAGAGGAGTCCAGGAAGGCTGAGCACTCCTCAAGAAGGAAATCTTAAAGGCTCAGGAGCACACCATCCCCACACGCCCAAAGATGAGCCGGCGCGGAAGAAGACCAGCCTGGATGAACAGAGAGTTGTGGCTAGAGATTAGGAAAAAAAAGAAGGTTTATGACCTTTGGAAAAGAGGGCAGGCCACTCAGAAGGATTATAAGGATGTTGTAAGGATGTGCAGGGACAAAATTAGAAAGGCCAAAGCTCATCTGCAGCTCAATCTGGCTATTGCTGTTAAAGATAACAGAAAATGTTTTTATAAATGCATAAACATGAAAAGGAGGACTAAGGAGAATCTCCATCCTTTACTGTTTTCTGGGGGAAACTCAGTGACAAGAGATGAGGAAAAGGCTGAGGTGCTTAATGCCTTCGTTGTCTCAGTCTTTACCGGCAGGACTAGTAGTTCTCTGGACGCCCAGTACCCTGAGCTGGTGGAAGGGGATGGGGAGCAGAATGTGGCCCTCACAATCCACGAGGAGATGGTTGGCGACCTGCTACAGCATTTGGATGTACGCAAGTCGATGGGGCCGGATGGGATCCACCCGAGGGTACTGAGAGAACTGGTGGAAGAGTGGCATCAGGCACTGGGGAACTGGGCTGGCCAGCCCTGCGCTGCCAGAAAATCAGCCCTTTTGCAGGGACAAACCTATTTTCATGTCATCCACAGCCAAGTCCTGGGGAACAGCTCTGTGTGCACATATATATGTGTGAGATAGTTACGAAGGACCTGTCTTTGACCTCCTCGCTTTTTGCAGGTTGTCTTAAATAGCACATCCAGCTCGCAATTCCCTTTGATACTCTGAAACTTCAGCTCAGCCACCTGATACAATTTTCAACCCCCTCTCCAACTCCTTGCAATCCCTCCTCCCCACTCACCAACCCCCAAACATTCAAACACATTATAGCAGGAAATAATTTTTCTGGACTATTATTAGATCATGAGATCAGGCAACATAGAGGTGGTAAAATGTTTCATTCTCTCTGAATGGCCATCGTGCCCCTATCAGGTACCATAATGTTAGGTTTGCTTATTGTGCAGATTGCTTGAGTTGCAAATCGCACATTATCTGGCTTAAACACATTCATTATAGCCCTGAACACCCCCC
>MU015117.1:0-10116 GCA_011076525.1 Nettapus auritus | reverse complement strand
CCCCCATTTTTCCACATTCATTGTGCAGACGTAAATGTCCCTTCTGTGCTAGGAGTGACATCACTTGTCAAATTCTGAACAGAAAATAGAAAATACATGCCCTGCCATGTTCCAATATACCCAGTGCACTAGGACAGGACTTCTAACTCTTGAGCCAATGGGCAATGCCATGATTCTAATGGTAAAATGAACCTCATGAAAAGAATCTCAAATCATGGATTAAGTACCTCTGCCTTTTCATCATGTCACTATGTTTCCCCCCACATATGATTATAGATGGAGAGTCTCCTTAGTCCTCCTTTTGTTCCTAAGGCATTTTGAAAAACATTTTTCTTTCTCCTGCACACCAGTAGCCAGACTGAGCTCCAGCTGGGCTTTTGACTTGCAGAAAATGGATCCACAATCAGTAAGACTGTAAAGTAGCTATGTTTATTCAACGCTGGGCAGCACGGGGGTAGTCCCAGCTAAGTTGTGTGCATGCAACACAGCAACTTGCCACGGTTATATGCAGTAAAGAGTTACATATGCATGAAGTTTCACAATGAGCCTATATGTATTCATAACATGTCCCTGCTTCATATTAAAATTAGCTCAAGGAGTCATTTCCATAAGCTCCTCCCATCATCTGTGCTTGTGCACCGTCTCCTGGTAGACACCGCTGGGGGTCGTGGGGATGAAGGTTGATGACCCTTCCTTGCCACCAGTAGCTGACCTCTCGTTTTTGCACAGACTCAGTTGCTCCTTGGCTCTTGTCCATCTGCAGGACTAGTTTCTGCCAGTTTCTTAAGATAGGCTTACACCCTTATTAGGAGATTGACCTTGGTAAGGGGCCCAAGGCTTCTTGCTTTAATTAATTTGCACAACGCACAATAGTTAGGAAAGACACTATCTGTCCACTAGTTTAATATTGTCAGTGCTCTATCTGTGCTTGATAAGATTCTCCTAACTCCCTTTGGCCCTTCTAATCTTCTACCTGCACAGCCTCACAACACTTAGTCCTCCTGATTGTCCTGCTCCTTCTTCCAAAGGTTATAAGCTCTCTTTTTCTTCCTGAGCTCTAGCCAAAGCTCTCTGTTCAGCCAGTCTTCTCTGCTGGCTCATCTTTCGGCATATGGGAATGGCCTTTTCCTGTGCCATTAGGATTTCCTTCTTGAAGAGTGTCCAGCCTTCCCAGACTCCTTTGCCCTTCACGACTGCCTCCCAAGGGACTCTGCCAACCAGTCTCCTTAAGAGGCCAAAGTCAGTGCTCTTGAAGTCCAGGGCATCAGTTCTGTTAACCCCGCTCCTTACCTCTCCAAGAATCAAAAAATATTAATTCATGATCATTATGCCCAAGATGGCCTCCAACCTTCATATTCCCAAGTCCTTCTCTGTTCACAAGCAAAAGGTCCAGCAGGGCACCTTCCCTGGCTGGTTCCCTCACCAGCTGCATCAGGAAGTTATCTTCCACCTGCTCCAGAGACATCCTAGACTGATTCCTCTCCGCAGTGTTGTCTTTCCAGCAGACATCTGGGAAGTTGAAGACCCCCACCAGACTGGATTTTCAGTAACCAAGTCAGTGTCAGCCAGTGTGTGAGTGGCTCTAGGACACTGGACACACTCAAGGTACTCCAGGCTTTGGTTCAATAATCTGCAATGCTCTAGGACAGAAGTCACTGAGCACAAGCCAACATGTAAAAGCTCTTTTGTGTTTCTATAAAGCATTCCCATATTCCAAACTCACCTCTAGAAGAGTCCGAAACACTCCAGGCATCCACAATTGACATAAGCAATGGCAGCATTACTGCAGCATGTTGCAAGGAGTCCCAGCAGTGCCTGTCCCTCATGACCAGCTCTGGAGAAGGCCTTGGGTTGCTTAGCCTGGACTGAATGCCAGTGGATACTGGAAAGCAAGAGAACCAACACTTTGCACATCTCTGGGCCCCAAGGGCAGATGCCACTCACAAAGGTTGCCCAGGTGTTATGTGGCAGTGATAGCTCCTGCCGAGAGGCAAAACACCTCTCTCAACAGAAGGGATGAGGAACAAAGCCTTCATCCCATTAAACTGATCTCACAGTAATACCCAGGCACAAAGCTGCCAGGCTGCTACCATGACTGTGGCAGTGCGCCACTCTGTCAGGCAACAAGCAGCATTTCAGGAGCATCCAGCCCTTTTGCTCATTCTGCAAATAAATGGCCACTTTTCTGACACTGTTGGGCTTGTCACGCATTTGACATCACAAAGAAAAGTTGGTGTCTCCTCCCTAGGGAGGAATAACCCCAAGTACCAGTACAGTCTGAGTGGAGGGGGAGGATCACCTCCCTTGGCCTGCTGGCAACACTCTTCCGAATGTGCCCCAGGATCCCCTTGGCCTTCTTGGCCACAAGGCACATTGATGACCCATGCTCAGCCTGCTGTCCACCAGGACTCCCAGGTCCCTCTCTGCAGAGCTGTTCTCCAGCAGGTCAGCCCCCAGCCTGTACTGGTGCTGGGGGTTATTCCTCCCAAGGAAGGAGACAGGACCCTGCACTTGCCCTTGTTGAACTTCATGAGGTTCCTCTAGGATGATCTCTCCAGTGTGTTGAGGTCCCTCTGAAAGGCAGCACAGCCCTCTGGTATATCAGCCACTCCTCTCAGCTTTTTGTCATCAGCAATGTTTGTGAGGGTGCACTCTGTTACACCATCCACTTCACTGATGAGTAAGTTGAACAACAGAGAGGAAATTTGGTACGTCCTGTAGCCCTGCACACACTGCTAGTGCAATTCCTTCAGCAGGAATCAGTCAGCACAGTGTTTAGAGGGGGCCAGTCAGTGTTTCCTTTGTCTTCTTCCAAGTGTGTTCCCCAGGGGTGACGCTGCTGCCCTCCAGGAGCTGTGAGCACTGGAGCCCCAGGGAAACATGAAGGTAGTCTGATGGGGGGCAGAGCAAGTGAGGCCTAGGGCTGGGCCTCTGCTGCTGAGCTGGGCCAGGCTCCTGGGCCTAATGGGAGCCCCTGGCAAGCAGGCAGCGCTGCAGAGACACAGCTCTGCCCAGGAGCAGCTCCTCTGCACAGCGCAGCAGGGCTGGGGGCACTGGCTGCAGCTGGCTCAGGGAGGGCAGAGAAGGGAGAGATGTTAAAGGCTGTGTGGAGTGTTAGAAAGCTGAGAGTACACTGGAAAAGCAATGCTTGCAACCCTTAACACGGTAAGTCTAAGTGCATTGCAATGCACTGGAGTATCCTGGAGGTGTCCTAGACTTCGATTGTTCCAGAGCAGATAAGGCTGGAGGTACTGTGTGTTTATTTATTAGAAAGAAGGACATGCTCCAGCACAGGGGTTGCCTGCTGCAGGGTCAGCTTGCAGGCCCTGAGGGCTCCCTTCTCACGGGCGGGCTGCAAGCTGTGAAGGTGGGGGTGCAGGCAGGGGTGGCCAGGGCTGTGGTACAGAGCAGGGGCCCTGCTGTGCCCCAGGGGCTGTGTGCCGGGGCAGGGCCTCTGCTGCCTGCCAGGCTCAGCACTCAGCCTGCCCGGGGAGCTAGGGCAGGGTCCTGCTGCTGGCGGGAGGCTGCTGCCTGGGGCAGCCTGCTCACAGATCGACATCAAGCCAAGGGAATTTCAAAGGGAACTTAACTCTAATCTTTCCTTAACCTCTGCTTTCACATTTGTCTTTTTTGGCTCACCAAGAATAGAAACAGAAGCTTTTATTTCTAAGAGCCTGAGACTCATAAGCCATCAAAAGGATTTTTAAGAGGACCACCCATTAAGTCCCTTTCCTGCCCCTCAGCTCGTAGAAAGCTCCAGCACCACACGTGCAGTGTCAGCAGGGTCTGTGTGACCTGGGCTCTAGGATGTGCCCCCAGCCAGCTGCCCCTGGGGCCAGGAGGTGTCTGCAGGGCAGAGCTGAACATCCAGCGGGTGGGATGGGGGCTGTGACCTGCAGGCAGGAGGCATGGGGACAGAGACCCAGCTGCAGGAAGGTACAGCTGCAGGCAGCAGAGACGTGGGCAGGGAATGGCAGGACAGTGCTAACAGAGTAGTCTTACACCTCTCTGTCTGCCATCTAGCCCACAGGATTCAGAACCTCAGTAGCAGGACCTCATAGCAGACTCTTCTGAGTTCTTTTTGGTACCTGGCCTTGCCTCCCCTCTCAGAAGCCCTGTGCTATTTCTCTGTCTTCTTGGACTTTCAGCTGCTATTCTTGCTTCATTGCTCCATGCAGATGGGGCTTTCAGCTGCAGCTCAAGCACCAACCATCTGCATCTCACGACACAGATGTGTCTGTAGGAGGAAGGTGCCCTGAGTTTCCCTTCTAACCTGTGGGGCTCAAGGCAATGCAGTCTGTGGGGCAGGGACAAAGCTGTTTCTCCTTCCAGGGAGTTTCTGAAGCCACAATAACTGAGCAGCTCAATATGGATAACTCGACTGAGCCCTAGAGGAGTCTGGCTGAGTCCGGATTAGATGGACAGACTGGCTGTCCTCACTGCACTAAGGACAGTCACTTTGCCTCCTGGGGCTCAGAAGAGTTCACCTGGTATACCTTAAAATGCCAGGGTTTTCTACCCTCTGAAAATGCTCCTGAGTGTGATGCAGATGGAATAAAGTAAATGACAAGTGCTGTTTGGCAGTCAAGAGTGTTTACATTAGTAATGTTGAGAAGTACGCATACATCAGAGAGAGATTAAATCAGAGATCACTCCTGGTTTCTTTTTATGTGGAGTTGTAGGGCAGATCTGACTCCTACAGTGCACACAGTAGAGTCCGCTGCTCCCAGGGACAACTTGCTCCAGCACCAATCAGACCTCAAACAATGGAGCAGCAGAATCGCCTCAGAAAAGGGAAAGTAGGGGTGTTAGGATGGGAAAAGATTATTATTATTATTATTATTTAGAGATGTCTCTGCTAATTATCACTGTCTTTTCTTCCTTGGGTAGTCCCCTTTGTCCAGGAGAATCACGTGTCCAACAGCAGCTCCATCACCAAGTTCCTTCTGCTGGCATTCGCAGACACGCAAGCTGCAGCTCCTGCACTTTGCGCTCTTCCTGGCCATCTACCTGGCTGCCCTCCTGGGCAATGGCCTCATCCTCACTGCCGTAGCCTGCGACCACCACCTCCACACGCCCATGTACTTCTTCCTCCTCAACCTTGCCCTCCTCAACCTGGGCTGCATCTCCACCACTCTCTCCAAAGCCATGGCCAATGCCCTCTGGGACTCCAGGGCCATTTCCTATGCAGGATGTAGTGCCCAGGTCTTTTTCTTTTTCTTTTTGTTTTTAGCAGAGTTTTCTCTTCTCACCGTAATGTCCTATGACCGCTACATTGCCATCTGCAAGCCCCTGCACTACGGGACCCTCCTGGGCAGCAGAGCTTGTGTCCAGATGGCAGCAGCTGCCTGGGGCAGTGGGGTTCTCAGTGCTTTGCTGCACACTGCCAATACATGTTCATTGCCAAGCCAATGCTCTGGACCAGTTCTTCTGTGAAATCCCCCAGATCCTCAGGCTGTCCTGTTCATCCTTATACCACAGTGAAATTGGGCTTCTCGCATTTAGTGTTTTTGTGTTTATGGGGTGTTTTGTTTTCATTGTACTCTCCTATGTGCATATTTTCAGGGCCATGCTGAGCATCCCCTCTGTGCAAGGACAGCACAAAGCCTTTTCCACATGCCTCCCTCACCTGGCTGTGGTCTGCTTGTTTCTCAGCACTGGCATGTTTGCCTACCGGAAGCCCCCCTCAATCTCCTCACCATTCCTGAACCTGGTAGTGGCAGTTTTGTACTGCCTCAGGTATTGAACCCCTTCACCTACAGTATGAGGAATCAGGAGCTCAGGAATGCTATTAGGAAAGTGATGTCGTGGATATTTTTCAGGATGTGCTGAGGAAATTGATGGGACCTTTCAGCAACTATAGACTCCTTCTTTACTCGTGCAGGTAAATTGTAGTTTTTCTCATGAAAAGGCAAGCCTGGATTTTATTTTCTTTTTAATTTTCCCCTTGTGATAATGTTACGTTTCTTGTGTTACAATGAGGCTTTGCATATACAAGGATTCAGCCTCAGTGTATTAAAAAAAAAAAAAAAGAAAAAAAAAAAAATCAAGCTACAGCTTCTTTGTCTGGACTCCAGTCTTAGGAGATCAGGAAGTAATGGGAACACTCGTCTGGCTACAGCAGGTCTGGGCAGGCTGCCCTGGCCTTGGCAGGAACTGCCTGAGAATCCCCAGGGATGGCATAAAGGGGCTGCAGCCCTATGAGGATGTGCTGCAGAGGAGAGCCGGGGACACAACAGGGGCACTGACCTCTGTTCGCTGGTGCCATTGGTGCCCTTCAGCTGAACCTGTGTCGGTCGTGGCGCGAGAAAGACACCTGTTACAGGTGCACTCTGCATCCTCCTTCATGGTAGGGCACCACTCCATGTCCTTCGCTTTGCTCACAGTGTTTGTCTTAGTTCTTGGATGAACCAGATTAGATCTGCTTGAGTCTTCTGAGGCTCAATCCAAGGCCTATTGCCTGCTGCACCTACAGCACAATAACTCCTTACTTTGCAGATTGACCCAATGGGTCTGTTCCTATTAATCCCTTTTAATTTCCCTAGTTGCAAGGGGACATATTCCTAGACTGCTGGGCTCTGCCACTGCCACTCAAAGTCACCCTCTCCGGAGTCTTCCAGCCTGAATTTTTTGCAATGACCCAGCACAAGTTTCTCAGGGTCCCAATGGTCATTTCAATGTGGGTCATCTTCAAGGATCCACTGGCAAGTGTGCCAGAATGCATGGTGCCAGCCCACAAGAATCCTGGCCTACCTCGCAGAGCAGTTCCCAGACTGCAGTGACTCCATTGCAATGATTGTGAGTTGTGTTATTGACTTTCCATTGCTCTGCTAGAAACTGAGCATCTGTTCTGGCTTCTTTTAGCTCATTTTCTAAAACTTCTACTTCCATTTCTAGGACTTAGTTTGTGTGACTTGCAACTACAGCTGTTTGATTTGTAACCAGAGACTATGTCTGTGGGCCCTAAGGTCTTCATGGAATCATCACATAGAATCATAGAATGGCTTGGGTTGGAAGGGACCTTAAAGGTCATCTAACTCCAACCCCCCGCCACAGGCATGGATGCCACCCTCTGGATCAGGTTTGCCAAGCCCCTATCCAAGCTGGCTTGAATATCTCCAGGAATGGGGCATCTACAACTTCTCTGGGCAACCTGTTCCACTGCCTCACTACCCTTAGAGGGAAGAATTTCTTCCTAATGTGTAGTTGAAATCTATCTTCTTTTAGTTTATGACCTTTCCCCCTTGTCCTATCATTATCTACACGAGTAAAGAGTCTTTCTCCATCCTTTTTATAAGACGCCTTTAAGTATTGAAAGGCTGCAGTAAGGTCTACCTGGAGCCTTCTCTTCTCCACACTAAACAGCCCCACTTCTCTCAGCCTTTCTTCACAGGAGAGGTGCTCCAGCCCTCTGATCATCTTTGTGGCCCTCCTCTGGACTCACTCTAACAGGTCTACATCTTTCTTGTGCTGGAGACCCTGGCAAGAGGTAGGGCCCCATCTTCCTCTCCTCTGGTTAAGAAGATGCCTTAATTTTGGAATTTCCTCCTCCTCCACTTTCTAAATGTCCCTTTGTGCATTCTTTACCTTCTCATCTGTTTCTCTAGGTGATCCTGTGAATCACATCAGGCAGACCACATGGTTGAAATGGCTCAAGCTTCCTTCTTAACTGCCTTTTCAATTTTCCAGTTGTAATGAATAATGGTTTCCAGGCTGCTATGGTGGGACCAACTACTTCAAATCAGCCATTCCTGCAAGGGCATTTCCCTTGTTGAAGGACCCTCTTTAGGAGTTCTGCAACATACTTTTCCTCTCTAACAAATGTATTGGGCTGCATGGGTGGCCTCTGTGAGAAGGGACCAGGAGCCGCCCCAGATGTGGAATACTTGCTTGAGGTGTCTTACTGAGACTAAAGGAGCTGCCCCAGTTCAGATCAGAGCTCGTAGCTCCCTCTCAAAAAAGGATCCGCTGGCTGCTGGTCAAAGCTGAGCCAATGAGTAACACTAGTTGTGCACCTTTGATAATATTTTTAGAAAGTATTAAAAAAATCTTTGTGCAGCAGCAGCTAGCAGAGGAGTGTGAGAAGAAAATGTGAGAGAGACAGCCCTGCAGACATGTGGAGAAGCCTCTAGTGGAGCAGGTGGATGTAGCCTGAAGGAGGCTGCAGCCCACGGAGAAGAGCAACCACAGGAGCAAGATTTCTGGTGGGAGATGCAGCCCACGGAGAAGAGCAACCACAGGAGCAAGATTTCTGGTGGGAGATGCAGCCCATGGAGAGGAGCAGTCCATTCCTGAAGGACTTTCCTAAACTTGGTACAGATCCACTGAAGAGCTGCTGTCTGTAGGGAGGTCATGTAGGATCAGTTTGGGAATGGCATCCCATGGGTCTGACCCCACACTGGAGAAGGGGAAGAGAGTAACCTGGAAGGAGCATCATGGACTGATGCCCCCATTCCTTATCACCCTGCACCTCTTGATGGGAGGAGGCAGAAGAACTGGGGCGGTGGTAAAGTTGCTTCTGGCTGTCTTGTTGTCACTGGTCTGCACTGTTATATGCTGGCAATAAATGACATTAATCTTCCCCAAGTGTGTCTTGTCTGACACTAGTTATGAGCAATTTCTGGGTCCTTACCTGAACTCATTAGTTGTTTATTTGTGTTTTGTCCCTGTATGCTGCTGAGGAGGAGTGTTGAGAGAGCAGCATGGTGGGCACCTGGGAGACAGCCAAGGTTAACACATCACAGCTGGGCATTGAGTTTTGGGATAATGTGGGGGTCCTGACACTCTGGAACCTTCCTGTACAATTATGTCTTTATGTGTGTGAAATGTGTTAATTTTATTTGTGTCAGTATGGAATAATACTAGGGCTGCATGATGAAATATAACCTTCTACCAAAGAAAAACAGAGTGATTAGTGCACATAGTTCTTGTATCATGTAAAGGAAGAGTCCAGCAATTTGTGTAGATAGAGAATTTGAAGCTCGAACATTGAGACTGAGACTCAGGTCTGGGAGATAAGAGAACAAAGGCGTTTCAAAATAATTGCTAACTTCTGCATGGGACGCTGTGCAAGTCTCTGGTATCCGGCCAAGTGATTACTGAATAAGGAGAAAGGGGGAGTGGAAGGATGATTGAAGGACAAAGCCTGGGAAGAAGGCTACAAGTGTTCAGCCCGAGCAACCCCCAGAGAGACCACCAGAGACTAACAGGCATGCATCTGGGAGAAATTTTGGACTCCGGAAACTAATTATACTAACACTGCCTTTTCTAGGAATAGTGATGAATATGTATTAGTTTAATAACATAAAACCCAGCAAACTAATGTAACAGGTGTGCGTCCTGGTGGAGCAGAGACTCCCAGCGCACCCAGCACTGTTTGCTTGCCTCTATTCATTTAATAAATTGTAAACTTTGATTGAAATCCTATTTGGGACCTGATTATTTATCACAATTGGGGGCTCATCTGGGATGGTCTTGGTTCCTGAATTCTGACTTGAACTAGGAGGGGTGCCCCACCATTCGGTGGCTCCTGTTCGAGTCGGGTCGGGACCAATCCCATCTCAAACCTGAATAAAGGCAAGCAAAGAATTTGATTTTTATAACCTCCCTTGCTTATATTAGTGATAGGACTAGAGGGAAGGGCCTCAAGTTATGCCAGGGGAGGCTGAGGTTGGAAATTAGGAGACATTTCTTCTCAGAAAGAGTGGTCAGGCATTGGGATGGGTTGCTCAGGGAGGTGGTAGAGTCACCGTCCCTGGGGTTTTTAAGGAAAGGCTTGACATGTTGCTTAGAGAAGCATGGTTTAGTTCATGACATTGTTACTAGGGTGATGGCTGGACCAGGTGATTCTGGAGGTCTTTTCCACTCATAATAATTCTATCATCTCCCTGTCCCTGTCTGCAATCATATTGGAAAATGGGAAAAACAAAGAATATTCTTCAGCTGAAAATTTTGTTTATTGATTTCTGCTCAGAGAAATGAGCATAGTGTGAAGAAGTGTTTGTGCCCAGGGGAGTGAGGGAACCACAGGGATTCCTTCAGGCTGTTTCCCAGCAGGTTCCCCTGCAGTCCCAGGGCCATGTGCAGGGAGCCTGGTGGGGGGCAGAGCAAGGGAGG
>MU015115.1:0-11865 GCA_011076525.1 Nettapus auritus | reverse complement strand
TCAGGTGCAACACCATCTAAGGAATCTGAAGGAGCACAAGTCTATGGAACCAGGTGAGATGAATCCCAGAGTCCTGAGGGAACTGGCAGATGAAGTTGCCAAGCCAGTACCCATCACATTTGAAAAGCGGTGGCAGTCTGGCAAAGTTCCCACTGACTGGCAAAGGGAAAATGGAACTGCCACTTTTACAAAAGGGAAAATAATATACACCCAGGGAACTACGGGCCAGCCAGTCCTACCTCTTTGCCCAGCAAGATCATGGAACAAATTCTTCTGGAAACCCTGCTTGTGTCAACATGGCAGCAGCTACCTGGGGCAGTGCTTTTCTCAATGCTGTGCTGCACACTGCCAATACATTTTCCATCCCCCTCTGCCAAGGCAATGTCCTGGACCAGTTCTTCTGTGAAATTCCCCAGATCCTCAAGCTCTCCTGTTCAGATGCTTAAATCAAAGAGGCTAAACCTATTGTGGTTAGTGCTTGTTTATTCTTTGGGTGTTTCATTTTCATTGTGCTGTCCTATGTGCAGATCTTCAGAGCCGTGCTAGGTATCCCCGCACAGCAGGGCCAACACAAAGTCTTTTCCACGTGCCTCCCTCACCTGGTTGTGGTCTCCCTGTTCATCAGCAATATGTTCCTACCTGAACCACTCAGTATGTCCTCCTCCTCCCTGAATCTTTTGCTGGCAGTTCTGTACTCGGTGGTGCCTCCAGCAGTGAACCCCCTCATCTACAGCATGAGGAACCAGGAGCTCAAGGATGCTGTGTGGAAACTGATAACTCAGTAGTTTTTGCTAAGACAAGCAATAGAC
The DNA here is from genome assembly GCA_011076525.1 of Nettapus auritus. NCBI lineage: Eukaryota > Metazoa > Chordata > Aves > Anseriformes > Anatidae > Nettapus > Nettapus auritus. Next base: position 11,056 of record MU015115.1, on the reverse strand, counting down.
TGCCTGTCTTCTTCATCATCTCACTGATAATTTAACACAATACAACATGAAGAAAGTTGATTTTTCATCCCCTTCCATTTCCCTCTCTACCTTTCTCTTATGATTTCAACATTTGGTGTAAATGAGGATCCAGACTCTCTGAGTCTTTAAATAAAGGAAAAGATTCTGAAGTGTCTTGCTTGCCTGGGATCCTTTCTTGGAGATTTGTGGTTGAACTGCAGTGGCACTTGACCAAGTTCACAGATGAAGGGAAAAAGAGTTCTGGCACAGCAGCACTGTCAGGTTGTCCCAGGACTTGGTCTTTCCTGAGATGCTCTCTTTAACCTTTGACTTTCTCCTTCAGAGCCCTTGTGTTGCTCTGAGGACTGGGTTTGTCCGGGATTTTAATTTTCCCTGCAGCAACCCATACAGTGCCACGCTCTGGGAAGGGGTGGGCTTTCATTGTGAAAACGTCTGTCCTCCTCGCAAACACCGGCTACGTGCGTTGAGGCCCGGCTTCAAGGATGTGGTCAGGCATCGCTCATTTGCGGGAAGTAGAGGCTAATTTCTTTCCTCTGCACTTTCACACAGCCTTTACTTGTTTTCTTTTGTTGTTCCCTTCCCCCCTCTCTTTCCCCTTTCCTTTTTTCCCTTTAGTTGAATTGTTAATTAATAATATTTCCTTAATATATATATATTTCCCTTAAATTAAATTATCCTTATCTCAACCCGTGAGTTGTTCTTTCCTTTACTTCTTCCCCTCCTTATCTGAGGAGGGGGAGTGAAAGAGCGGTTGTGGTATTCGGCTGCCCAGCACAGTAAAACCATCACAGGGACATTGTCCGCTGTGAAACCAAGGGAAAGGGTGTTCTGTGATGACAGCCTGTTGACACTTGGGTTGTCTACTCTGAAGAAAAGAAGGCTGAGGGGTGACCTCTGTTCTCACAAGTTCCTTAGGAGGATACGAGGGGAAGGAAATGCCGATCTCTTCTTCCTGGTAACCGATGACAGGACTGATGAGAATGGCACATAGCTGCACCGGGGGAGGTTCAGGTGGGGCATTAGGAAAAAAATCTGTACAATGTGGGTGGTCAAACACTGGAACAGGATTCCTTGAGACCTGGTTGATGCCCCAGGCCTCTCAGTGTTCAAAAGGCCTTTGGATATTGCCCTCATTAATATCCTGTAACTTTTGTTTAGCCCTGAAGAGGTCAGGCAGTTGGACTAGATGATCTTTGAAGGTCTCTTCCAGCTGAACTCTTCCAGTCTACTCTAGTCTAGTCTATTATAGTCTAGTCACTAACCACGTGGGTAGGCCCCATTTTTGTATTGGAAGGCCACAATAATGCCTCCTGAAGTCTTCTCTTCTTCAGGCTAAGCAATCCCAGCTCTCTCAGCCTCTCTTCACAGGAGGCGCTTTTGGTGTTCATGGCATGCTTTTGGTAGCAGGGTGGTGGCTGCAGGGGTTGCTGGATGGTGTGGAACATCTCTTTGATCACTTTGGGTCACCAGTCCTGGATGTGGCCCATCACAATGTCTTGCTCACCATCAACACATCTGTCTGAGGGGTGGGCAGCATGAGAAACAGAAGCCCTTGATCCTGTGCAGACATGGTTCAGAAGTAATTGAAGCACTGGTCTATTATCAACAATGATTTGGTCTTAAATTCAAAACAGCTCCATATGAGCTGCTCTGAAATAGAATCATAAAATCACAAAATGTTTTTGATTGGAAAGGACTGTTAAAGATCAATCCCCTCTGCCCACCATGGGCAGGGACATCTTCCACTATACCAGGATGCTCAAAGCCCCATCCAGTCTGGTTTTGAACACTTCCAGAGATGGGGCACCATGCACAACTTCTATGGGCAACCTGTTCCAGGGTCTCAACACCCTCAGAGTAAGCAATTTCTTCCTTACATCTAAACTAAATCTGCCCTCTTCTAGTTTAGAGCATTTACCCCCTGTCCTATCCTTACATTCCCTGATGAAGTGCCCCACCTCAGCTTTCCTGCAGTGCCCCTCTGTGTACTGGAAGGTTGCTGTAAGGTCTCCGGTCCTGGTTTCAGTTAGGACAGAGTTAATTTTCCTCCTAGTAGCTGGTAGGGTGCTATGTTTTGGATTAGGATGGGAAGAGTGCTGATGTTTTGGTTGTTGCAGAGCAGTGCTTGTACTAAGCCAAGGAATTTTCAGCTTCTCGCTCTGTCCTGCCAGCGGGCAGGCTGGGGGTGCAGCAAGAGCTGGGAGGGGACAGAGCCAGGACAGCTGACCCAAACTGGCCAAAGGAGTATTCCATACCATCTGACGTCATGCTAAACAATATTTAAGGGTGGCTGGCCGGGGTGGGGGGAGCGGCTGCTCAGGATAGACAGGGCATCACTCAGCGTGATTGTGAGCAATTGCACTGCTCATCACTTATTCTGTACACATTATTAGTAGTAGTACTATTATTATTATTATCTTAGTAAACTGTCTTTATCTCAGCCCACAGGCTTCATTTTCCCATTTCTCTCCCCCATCCCAGAGAGGAAGTGGGAAGGGTGAGTGAATGGCTGTGTGGTGCTTAGCTGCCAGCTGGGTTATACAACAACAGAAGGGCTTCTAGAAATATGTAGGTGGCTAAAGAAAGGCTCAGGAATATGTGGACCCACGACTGAATGTGGTCCTGGAACCGTTGACACAGGACAGGGAAAAGGTTGAGGTGCTGAATTCCTTCTTCACCTCAGTCCCTACCATCAAAATTGTCCTTTTAGAATCCCAGGTCATAGAGAACAGGGAAATGTCAGGTGCAAGGAAGACGTATACTTGGTAGGAGTGGATTCAGTCAGGGCATATTTGACCAAATGACACAAGTCTATGGGACCTGATGGGATTCACCCAGGAGAGAAGAGGGAGCTGGCTGATTTTCTTGCAAGGCCACTCTTGCTCATCTTGGATCACTAGCAGAATGTCCATCCTATCTCCAAGAAGCATTACCTGTGAAGGCAAACTCCATACTTCCTAATATTCCTCACATCAGCAATAAAAGAAAAATGCATTTTTTTCACTGTTGTTAAACTAACTCAATAAATGCATATCTAATATTTATGTCTCATCTCAGCCTCAACTTTGTCTTCCAAACAAAGGCTGTTGTAGCATCTTCTGTCTTCCAAGACTTGGTCACATGTTAAAGGAAAGATGAAAACAAATGAACACTTTTCAAGACAGCTGTTGCACGGGGGTTCTCGAGGGCAGAGGTATTTTAGTGCAGGGGGTAACTGGCTTTGAGAGGGTTTAGGAAGAGTCATGGAGTGTGTCTGCACAGCATCAAGGGTTTCTGTTTCTCATACTGCCCCCCACGTCATGTAGGTTGGAGTTGTGCAGGACATTGTGATGGGACACAGCCAGGAGAGCTAACCCAAAGTGTTCAAATTGATGTTCTTCACCATCCAGCCTCTCCTGCAGCCTACCACCTGACTACCAAAAGCATGCCATGCACACCAAATACATGTCCTGTGAAGAGTGGCTGAGAGAGCTGGGATTAGCCTGAGGAGAAGAAGACTCCAGGAGACATTATTGTGGCCTTCCCATACATAAATGGGGCCTACCCACATGTAGTGACTAGACTATAATAGACTAGACTAGAACAGAGCAGTTGGAAGAGACCTTCAAAGACCATCTAGTCCAACTACCTCAGCTACTCAGGGCTAAACAAAAGTTAGAGCATATTAATGAGGGCAACGTCCAAATACTTCTTGAACACTGACAGGCCTGGAACAATAAGCAGGTCTAAAGGATGCCTGTCCTAGTGTCTGACCACCCTCACAGTACAGAAAATTTTTCCTGCTGTCCAGTCTGGATGTCCCCTGGTGAATCTCTGTGCCATTCCTTGGCATTCTCTGATCAGTTACCAGGGAGAAAAGATCATCACCTCCCTCTCCACTTGCCCTCCTAAGACAGGGGCTGAGAGCAATGAGATCGCCCCTCAGCCTTCTTTTCTCCAGGCTAGACAACCCAAGTGTCGTCACCCTCTCCTCATAGGACATCCCCTTTTACCAGTATTCCCTCTTTTCCCTTGGTTTCCCAACTGACAAGGTTCCTGGTCACATCACCTTGCAGGAAGACTTTTTCTCCATCTCCCATGCTCTCACCAGTCAGTGTGAGAGACCAGGTCTGGCTCCCTCACTGCCTCCTTTATCACTTGTTGGTCAGATTTCTGTCCCCGAATGTGTTGTGCTTTATCCCCAGCAGGTAGCCAAGCACCACACAGCTGCTCTTCCCCTCCCCATTCTTAAGAGAACAGGGGGAGAGACATAGGAGAAAGATGTATGAGACTGTATCAGGGAGTGTAGTGATAGGACAAGGGGCAGGGCTTTTAAGCTAAAAGAGAGCAGATTTAGATCAGATCTAAAGAAGAAATTCTTCACGCAGTGGCTGGTGAGGCCCTGGAATAGGTTGTCCAGAGAAGTGGTGGATGCCTCATCTGTGGAAGTGTCCAAGGTCAGGTTGGATGGGACCTTGAGCAAACAGGTCCAGAGGGAGGCGACTGCCCGTTTCATGGGGACTGGAAGGAGACCTTAAGGTCTCTTCCAACCGCAAACATTTGGCGATTCTATGAGCCTGCCGGAAAACAATTGCTTGTGTATTCTGTGTAGACAGAGGGATTTCATTTCCCGTGACAAGGATTCCCTCTCCTGAAAATTAGCAAGTGTTTGGAAGAGAAGGGATACACCTGTCTGTCAATTAGTGGGGGTCCTGACTAATAACGGGGCAAGAAAAGACAATTCTCGTGCCAAACACTTTTGTTGAATTAGGAGAAAGGACTGTAAATAGGTGTCTCTCCCTAGCTGAGAGAAGGAAGAGCAGGGATTGCTTCAGTCACTTTCAAAGTTGATTCCCTGGGAGACTGAGGGACTTGTCAAGAGCTCCCTGTGCTGCTGAGCTGGGCCAGGCTCTTGGGACACATGGGGCTCTTGGCATGCAGGAAGTGCTGCAGAGAGACAGCTGTGCCCAGGAGCAGCTCCTCTGCACAGCGCAGCAGGGCTGGGGGCACTGCCTGCAGGGGACAAGGGCGGCTGAGAGAAGGGAGGGAGATGTTAAAGGCAGTGTGGAGGGGGATGCTGAGAGGTGACTGCAGGAGAAACCTTCACAGCCCTGAACAGGGTAAGTCTCTGGCTGCAGGGCAGCACAGCTGTTGTTCCTGGTGTCATCTCCAGAGTTGCTGGCAAGTCCCCCAGCCTGTGGGATCTTTCAGGAGGACTCTCTGCTATCTCTACTGTATGAATGACATACTCCAGAGCAGGATTAACCAGACACTGCTGTCAGCAGTACAGGACATGAGGTTCCTGCACATGGGGCCAGCTGCAGGCTGTGCAGGTGGGGTGCAGGCAGGGGTGGGCAGGGCTGTGGTGCAGAGCAGGGTCCCTGCTGTGCCCCAGGGGCTGTGTGCCGGGGCAGGGCCTCTGCCGCCTGCCAGGCTCAGCACTCAGCCTGCCCGGGGAGCTGCCCAGGGCGCTGCGGGGAGAAGCTGTGGGTGGAAGGAGCCCCCCCGGCAGGGCAGGGTCCTGCTGCTAATGGGGGGCTGCTGCCTGGGACAGCCTGATCACAGTGCCACAGCAGTATTTGTTATGTTCTCAAGGAGTCCTTGCAAATGAAGAGAAAAGGCAGGGGGTAGCTCCTTGAAGGTCTGATTTCCTGAGCCTCTGCATTCAGTCCTTTCTTCTCCTCAGTGTGAATAGAAATAGAAGCTTTTATTTCCAAGAGCAGTCTGAAACCTCTAAGCCATCCTACTGCAAGTCCCTTTCCTACCCACAGTCCACAGAAAACTCCAGTAACCCTTGTACAGTGCCCGCAGGGTGTATGTGAGCTGGGCTCTAGGACGTGCCCCCAGGCAGCTGCCCCTGGGCAGAGCCCTGCTGCCAGGAGGTGTCTGCAGGGCAGAGCTGAGCACCCAGCGGGTGGGATGGGGGCTGTGAGCTGCAGGCAGGAGACGTGGGGACAGAGACCCAGCTGCAGGCAAGGACTGCTGCAGGCAGCAGAGGACGTGGGCAAGGAATGGTAGGATAGTTCCAACATCGTCTGGCACATTGTTGTCAGCCATCAAGCCCACAGGATTCAGGATGTGACTCTTAAGCTCATCAGCAGGACATCCAGTAGAGGAGATGCTCCTGAATTCCTGTCAGTCCCTCCCCAGCCTTGCCTCCCCTGACAGAAGCCCTCTGCTGTTTCAGTCTGTTCCTGCATCTTCTGCTCTTGCTTTGGGGCTTTCAGCTGCAGCTCCAGCACTGACCCCCTGGGTCCTGCCTCGCAGAGGTATCCATAGGAGGAAGGTGCCCAAAACACCTTCTAACCTGCGGGGCTCAGGCCAATGCAGTCTGTGGGGCAGGACAAAGCTGAATCTCCTTCCAGGGAGTTCCTGAGGCCACAATAATTGAGCACCTTATGTGGGCAATGAGACTGAGCCCTTGAAGACTCTGGCTGAGACCGGAGAGATGAAGAGAATGTCTGTCCTCACTGCACTAAGGACAGTTCCTTTCCCTCCTGGGACTCACAAGATCTCAGCTGGACTACCTTAAACATGCCAGGGTTTTCTTCCCTCAAAAACACCCTCGAGTATGACACAGGCAGCTTGAAGAACATAAACCACAAATGCTCTTCAGCAGTGGAGTACTGAGAGTGGAAATGCTGTGACGTCTATATATATAAGAGGTAGATATAATCACAGAGAAATCCTGGTTGTTATTTACCTAGAGCTGTAGGGGAGGTGTGAGTCCTCCACAGCCCACAGCAAGGACCCCTGTTCCCAGTGGCACCTTCCTCCAGCATGAACCAGAGCTCAAGCAAGGGAGCAGCAGAAATGCCTCTGAAAGGGGAAAGTCACTGGGGTGGGGTGTTGGGGGGGCTTGATGAGAGGTGAGTAGTTTTTCCTCAGGAATGTCTCTCCTCATTATCAATGTCTTTTCTTCCTTTGGTAGTCCCCTTTGTCCAGGAGGATAAGATGTCCAACAGCAGTTCCATCACCAAGTTCCTCCTCCTGCCATTCGCAGACACACGGGAGCTGCAGCTCCTGCACTTTGCGCTCTTCCTGGGCATCTACCTGGCTGCCCTCCTGGGCAACGGCCTCATCCTCACTGCCGTAGCCTGCGACCACCGCCTCCACACCCCCATGTACTTCTTCCTCCTCAACCTCGCCCTCCTCGACCTGGGCTGCATCTCCACCACTGTCCCCAAAGCCATGGCCAATTCCCTCTGGAACACCAGGACCATTTCCTATTCAGGATGTGCTACACAGGTCTTTTTCTTTTTCTTTTTGATGTCAGCAGAGTATTCTGTTCTCACTATCATGGCCTATGACCGCTACGTTGCCATCTGCAAGCCCCTGCACTACAGGTTCCTCCTGGGCAGCAGAGCTTGTGCCCAGATGGCAGCAGCTGCCTGGGGCAGTGGGGTTCTCACTGCTCTGCTGCACACTGCCAATACATTTTCCCTGCCCCTCTGCCAAGGCAATGCTGTAGACCAGTTCTTCTGTGAAATTCCCCAGATCCTTAAGCTCTCCTGCTCAAATTCCTACCTCAGGGAAGTTGCACTCCTCATATTGAGTGATTTTCTGGTTTTGGGGTGTTTTGTTTTCATTCTTTTCTCCTACGTTCAGATCTTCAGGTCTGTGCTGAGGATGCCCTCTGAGCAGGGACGGCACAAAGCCTTTTCCACATGCCTCCCTCACCTGGCAGTGGTCTCCCTCTTTCTCAGCACTGCCTTTTTTGCCTACCTGAAGCCCCCCTCCATCTCCTCCTCTTCCATGGATCTCATCATGACAGTTCTGTACTCGGTGGTTCCTCCAGTAGTGAACCCCCTCATCTACAGCATGAGGAACCAGGAGCTCAAGGATGCACTGCAGAAACTCCTGAGTGCGTGTACATCAGAAATAATGTACTTCTGAATAATCAGAAGTAATGTACTGTAATCTTCTTCTGCAAAGCACTCAAACTAATACTCATGATATCCTTCTGAGCCTTGTGTCTCTCTTCTGAGCCTTGTATCCTGTTTTAAACATGATTGTTTGTGTAGCTCGGTGACAGTACTGCTGTGTCGCAATTCTGTGACTAGTCCCAGGGACAGGCAATGGGCATTTTTGTGCCACAGCTGGCCTCCAGAACAGCATTTCCATCCCATAAAGTGATTCCACTCAGATGGGTGCCTGGGGGCTCAGGTCTTCCTTCTCAGATGCTGTCAAGAGCACTGCAGTCCAGAAATGGACTCCAAAGAGGGGCCTGGCTTTGCCTGTTTCTCCATGGGCTCAGGGTGAAGTGATCAGAGCCCCAGCTGGGTGTTTGAGGACACAGGGGGCTGGCTCAGGTGTTACTTGCTGGTCTCCAGCACTCAGGCAGATGATGAGGAGTCTTCAATTAACCTGTGTGGGGCACTTCAGCATGTGATGGGGCTGGTGGCAGGTGAGCATTTTTTGGAGGGAATCAGGAGCTGCCAGGAGAGCCCAGGGAAGCTGCAGGGAGAGTGAGTGCCATAGGGTCAGCAGTGAATGGAGCCCAAAGAGCATGAGACTGTCCCAGGTGATGTCCCCGTGTGATAAAGTGCTAAATCTGTATGTGAACAGGCACAGATCCCTTTGACCCAGGGGAGACAGCGGGAACAGGGAAAGAAGTCTGGCAAATGATTTGGTTTACCCCAAGTGGAATGCCATAGGGTGTATGCAGTGCAGCACCCAAACACTTCTTGTGGCACTGAAAAGAAGGCAGGCTACCTCTGAGCACCCTCGCTAGCCACAGAAGAGCTGGTGTGGGAGGCAGTCAGTGGAAGAGCCCCATGAGCTGTCTCTGCCTCCCAGCCTGCCCAGCATGGCCCTGCAGTGTGCCCCTGTGTCCTGGACACCCCAGCCCCCTTGCTCACCAGAGCAGTGCCTCCAGCTGGGACTGTGGGGAGCATGGGGAGAGGGTGCAGGAATGGCCAGCACAGGTGTGCTCCTTCTTAGAAAGGCTCTCTGTTGATGTGGGAAGTCCTGGGAGGAGAATGGGGCCCTGTGTGTGTGCAGGGCATCCCTGGAAAGGGAAACAAACCCCTTGGTACTTATGCAGCCTGGGGCAGGCTGCCAGGGCTCAGGGGCAGCAGGCGCTGCCTGAGGAGCTCCAGGACCAGGGCTCTCAGCCCAGCTCCCAGAGGTGGTTTGTTCTTCTGCAGTGGGACACAGAATGGCTCAGTCAGAAGTCCCGATGTGCCTGGTAGAGATGAGGCTTCAGTGTGCGCATCGTGTGCATGTGCTGAGGCAAACCTGAGTGAGCACAGATGTGTTCAGCCTGTGTCCATTTCTCATGAAATGGGGTATCTCAGATGAGTGCAGAGCAAGGCAATGCACTGCAGGGCTGAGCTGCCTCCCAGCCTCTGGGACTCATGTCTCTGAACACCAGTGTGTGTACAAGAAGTGCATGAGGCCAGCTCAGATGTGGACACCTCACAGACCCTTAACACTTCCATGTGTGACACCACAAACAACCCCCCCACTATCCCCGTGGGATCCATCTCAGCTGGCTGGAGTTTTTCATTGCAAATGACCCTGTCTACTGCAACACCCTCCTCTGCCTTCCTGGACTGTGTCAGCAAATGTGCCGGGGGACTAGAGAACTTTCTGGAGACTTGGAATGACATCAAACCTGTCTTCCAGAAGAGGAAAGAAGAGGGTGGGGAGAATTATGGCTGGTCAGCCTCACCTCAGTCCCTGGAAGGGGATGGGGCAGCCTTTTCCACAGCCAACTCCAGGCACTTGAAGGACAAAAATGGGATTGCTGAACCCACAGGAGAAGGGAAAAAAAGGGACGCTGCCTACCTGCATGTTAGCAAGGCCTTTGACTTTGTCTCCAAAAGACTACTACTAGCCCGCGTGGTGCTATGTGCACTTAACAAATGGATGAGGCTGTGGGTGGGAAGTTGGCTGGATTATGAGACCCAGCTGTCATCTGTGGTGCAAAGTTCTCCTCTCAGCCAGTTCCTAGCAGCATCCCTCAGTGATCAGCACTTGGGCCAACATTGCTGAATGTCATGATTAACTCCCTGAATTACAGGATGCAGCACACTTTCAGATCCTTTCTGGATGGTGTCAAGCTCAGAGAAGCCCTTGAGCAACCTCATCTATTTTAGTCTGCCTTGAGCAGGACAGTTGGAAAAGATGCCAGGTAGTTTGTAATTCCATACCTCGTTCCATTGGTGAGTCTGTTAAGACATAACAGGCAGAGGAAGAAGAAAAGAGAGAGAGGCAGATGTAGACATACATCATGTGTTACTATGATCAGAGTAGATCCTGTGAAGAATATTGCTATATTTGAAGTGGAGTAGAAAATCTGCTTGATAAATTTCATTTCAAAAACGTAATTTTTATCTCCTCAGGCCCTAGCCCACAAGGAGGGTGCTGGGTGGCTATGTTATTAGAGGGCTATTGTGCCTCAGAACCTTCAAATCCAATAGGAAGCCTCTGGTCACCTCAGTCTCTGGAGCACACAGGCCAGCAGTAGTAACATGGCTGGGGACAGGGTCTATGAGGTGACTGCTTCCTGAAGGAGCTGATGTGTCAGCCCTTGCTTCCTGGTTGACATCTGTGCTTTTCCGCTTACACCTACCAGCATCTCTGATAAGGCAGCAGAAGGCACCTGCTTGGCACACGGATTGTGAGATGTCCTCTGTCTGAGAGCCTGATAGGCCCCATGCAGGAAGAGGCCTTGGGTGTGGGTTTTCAAGTCCCTTCTGCCTGAGCACACGGTGGGACAGCAATAGGCACACAGCTTGGTCACGTCAACCTGAGAAGCTGGAAGGCCAGCAGCAGACCTGCAAGATCCTGCTGAGGTTTCTTTTGTCTGCTCAACACATAGGGTTCCATAAGGCTGATGGCTTGGGACACCTGCTTGAACGGTGCTTTGGGGATGACGGAGCTTTCGCTGGTGGTTGGAAACAGCGGAGTCAAAACTGCCACAAATTGCTGCTTGGAATGTGAAGACTGCACATGAGGAGGAGGAAATGTCACTGAAAGGGTAGTGCTGTGGTGCCAGAGGCCACCCAGAAGGTGTCTGTGGTCAGCCTATGCCATAGTGTTTCAAGGA